>CAUYQV010023142.1:0-22585 GCA_963574575.1 Galagoides demidoff | reverse complement strand
GCAGGGCCTGACAACAATGCAAACTTTGATAAGCAGTTCTCGATAATCACTTCTCAGCAATTATTTATTACAGTTTAACATTATAAAATTAACAAAAATAATATAAAACTCATATTCTGGTGAAATAGCCATATGGCGGCCGAAAACCTTATATTCTCTTCTTGTTCTCCAGCCCGTTCATGCATTCTTTCCAAAAATCAGGACTTTTTTAAAACGCTGTGGGACCTGGGACAAATTGTTGAAAAGCGGGACTGTCCCGCCAAAATCGGGACGTCTGTTCACCCTATCCTTAGGTCACTGGTTTGACTCCAAGGAGCTTCCACTTGAAAGGTCTTTTGCAGGCCTGGAATCTCAGCACTTACGCAGTGAAGTGGTAAATTTAGAAAAAGAAAGGAAAAAAACTCCACTCACAAGTACCCTGAAAATTGTCAATGAGGATTGCTCTAAGGACAGTCAACTGGGTCAATGGAGAGGGGCCAATTCTTTGTCGACCTATGAAAGGGATACAGAGAGGAGCGTAGGCAGTGGGAGGGATACTATGCCCCAAGGTTTTTATTTTAAATTTTTTTTAAGTTTGAAGGTCTCTTTAGGGACTCCCTGTTATATTGCTATGTAGTGTGAACAAAAGTTTACTAATGACAATTTCAAACACAGAGAGAAAATACCCATCGCATTGGCACAGGGAACACTTGGCCTTGTCTATTGCCCACACACTCCTCCCTAGCTCCCAAGCTTTTGAAGTAACCTCCAATGTGCTCTCATTTCAGTTTTTGTTACTGTGCTTTGAAGATGTTGGTGTTAAAAAATTAAAGGTAGAACAGAATCTATTCCTCTCACTGCACCCCGCCACACACACACACTGGGCAATGAACAGAAAATTCCCGTCAGTCAAATTAGTGAAACAGGCGTCTGTGAATTCACGGAGTCCAGTTAGTAGACTTTTAAACCCTCCATGAGAGTACGGAGCTCTATTACTTTAGAAATATACTTTAGGGACTATCTGGAAAAAACTGTGGTCTCTGATTTTAACTGAGGACACGTTCACATCCTGCATTTGTTTTCTGGGTCACTCTGCGCTCCCCTGCAGAGAGATGGGAAACTTTGCCAGGTGGCAGCAAGGAAGGATTTTTATTAGTAGTCCTCAAACTCCTCCTGGGCTCCTCACAGCAAGCTACTGACTTATTTGTTCGAGATTCCCAGGTGGGGTCTTTGCAGGCGGCTGCGCAGTTGGTGGCTCAGAGGAACTGGACACTTGGAGCCTGTGGATGGCGTGTGGGCTGCCCGGAGACTAGAACAGGCCAGGCCGCACGTTCTCAGGCACCGCAGCCCGGGGCTTGGTGAAGGGATCATTTGCTGGGCAGCCTGATGGGGGAGAGAACAACGTGGTGTGGTCTGTTATGCGGTTGCATGAGGTACAGGAAAAAGCCGTTGGTGATCAGGGGGGAAATCCTTGAGGACAGGCCTAGGTAGAGCAGAAGTAAGCGCACCCCCTGGGCCGCCTGAGTTGGGGGGCCATGTGTCCATCTGACAAGTATTTGCAGTATCTACAAACATGTGAGCGATATGTCAACATACAGGTATAACAGGCCCCAAATTAGATTTTTTTTAGTGAGGGAAGCAGACTACTGCGAAGGCCACCTAAGGACAGAGTGGTGTTCAACATGGGGCCTTCTTTGCAGTTCTTCAGTTTCTATTTGTAGGGGAAGGGCCATTTCTCAGAAATCGCCAGCCAGGCCCCAAACTCCACTTCAACAGGCTAAACCCCACCCTGGACGACTTTACTGATTCAGCAGGCCACCTAAGTCTAGATTGTCAGGGAAGCTGCCCTTGGAGCCAGATCCAAGGCCCCTTTGTGGCCTTGATCCACCGGTGAGCCACACTGTGTCCGTCTGCTCCTTACATTTAGTCATTCACGAAATCAAAATTAAAATATTAAAGTTCACAACTTATAGTTTCAAAAATTAAATCTAATTAAATTTCCAAAATTAAATATGCAAAGTTAAACTAAATTTTAAAAACTTAGATTTTAAAATATCGAAATTCAGTTTTAAAAAATCAAAACTACAAAACTTAATTATTTATACAAATGAAATTTTATAAACTTTAAAAGGCGAGTCATCCCTCAGCAAGAGTCGTACGGGGGTCTCTCGTGTCGAATGCTATTTTGATCACTAGAACACAGAATCTTCCCCAAAATTGTTCTGTAAAATTCCCAGAATAGTCAGCGTCAAACCTGCCTTTTTGGTGCCTCATCAAGGCATTCGCTCATTCTACCAGGTCAGTTGTACATGGCGGATCTGCCTCCTCCGGCTCTGCCCCTCCAACTCAGGAGCAATGATTGGCTAACCTAGTCATTGCATCCTGCTCTCCCTCTCTGAACCTCGTTTCTGATCAGATGCCCCACTAATGACAAAATAATATTCTTAAAATATAAATAAAAATCCAATTAGTGGTTAGAAATAGAGGAAAATTAGATTAAAACTTAAAAAGAGATCAAAAGAGTTTGCATGATTCTCTATATTTGCTTTTCCGTGCCATGAAAATGTGCGGATGTCTTTGCTTTAACATGCCATATTTCTGAGTAGCACAGACTACTTAGGTAGGCATGTAGACTTTTCCCAGAATAGAAATGATCATTAGTGTAAGTCTAATTTAGTTTCCTGCTAAGGTGATAAAGGCAGCTCATTTATTTTTCCTGGTAAAGAAGTCTATTTCATTGTTCCAAAGTCTTCTCATGATCCTGAAGATGGAGTCAAATGATGGGATTGAAATGACGACAATGGGGCAGGCAAAATTAGAAAGACTATTTTTCAAGTAACATGCAATCCATTCTTTGGGGAAAAAAATTATATTTTTTACTGAAGTAAAAATGAACTGGTTCATTACTTATTATTAGCAACCGATGGATGTAGGAGGATTACTTGACAGCTTGATTTTTTTTATATCTGGAGATGAAAATTAAGCATCTTTCTAATAACAATGTGCTTACAAATGTATTTTCATAACCACTTCCCATTAGAGCTACTGTGATCTCTGGAAGCTGCAGAAGACAAAAATCAGAGACCAAGCCTGCGGCCTCACACTCAGAGAGACAACAGCACCCAGATACTTCTCCTATCGTTTGCTTACTCTTTTATCAATTATCTTCCTGCAAAGTCTTAACTTACCAACAACTTAAAACTTACTGATTTTATTCAAGGCTCATTTTTGGATTTGGAGTTTGTCCAATAAACTACTTAAGTGCTAGATCTCTAGTACTGTACCTGCCTTCAAAACCCAATCTCAGCATCTAACCTAGAGTTTGGAGAATTATTTAGTATCTTTCCAATTTTTAGTTATTTGTGAATTAAAGATAGTAATATCCATGTCGTAAGGATTGGTTTGAGAAGTAAATTAGGTTAATGAACTTAAAGCAGGGTCAATACCTGGTTGTTGTCACTAATTGTGTTAGGGTGGACCAGGGAATTAGCAAATCAATATTTACATTTTCGTGCATGTGTATTTCTGGTTGTCTGAATTTCCTTGTGCAAAACTCTTAGATGCTGCTTAGTATTTTCCATGCCCTGTAATAAATTCTTTATTTTTGCTTTTCACCACCAAGCCACAAAGTAAGTAATCTCCATAACATAAATAAGAAAACTGAAGCACAGAAAAGTGAAACATCCTATCCAAAGGCAGCAGCCTTAAGTGGCAAGCTAGAATTTGAACACAGGCAGTCTACTCTAGAGAATTCTTACACCACAATATCCACTGCACTCTGCTTATTTCAACCTGACTGAGAACAGGTAGAGCTCCCTACATGTACTAAATTTATCCCAATTTAGAATTAGAGAAAAGAAAATCATACTGAGATGAAATACCTCCACAAAGCTTCAAAGAAAAACTGCATCAAAGGCTTGGTTAAACTCGGGTGTACCAGAGCCTTGAGATTTTTGCACTTCTTTGAAAAGCTTGCGCTTGATTTGTAGCTAAGAAATGGGAACTGACTTCTCCAAACCCCATGTCACAAGAGGCTGGTTGAACTTAAGGACACTTTTCCTTCATTTGTTTTGCTTTCTCTGAAAATCTAATGCTGATAGTATTTTGCTAACTATTTTTAAATAGACTTTTAGTGTCACAGCAGAATGCTGCTGTAACTTTGGATTTTGCCTCAAAAATTGCAAGTTTAATTATGATAATGAGTGAATGCTATCTCTCAGGACTCTGAGAATTTTCTCTTTGCTTTGACTTCTTAAAGATTATAGGCACTTTTATTACTATTTTATAGGTAAAATCAGCACAGTAAGCTAAGCGACTTGATAGAACAAGTGAATCAAAAAAAGATTATCAACCCTGATATTTCTGTACCTGAAAGAGGATGATAAATATTAGTCCTTGTGCCTTGGTTTTAGACCCTCATATATATCTGAGAGACATTTGGAAATATCTGCTCAATCTGCCTTATTTTGATGTCAAAATTTGTCCTCGTAATAAATACTTAGAAAAGAGGTTATATATAGTTTGAATCAAAATATATCCTCAAGGAATAATACCTATTTTTATTAGATTGAACAAAATATTTTTAATGCCCAAATCTTCAAATATATCATTGACTAAATTTTCTGAATGCATATTTTTTTTGCTTATATTTAACTCAACCAACCTATAGTACTAAAAATAGGATATTACATAAGCATTCTGTTGTTTTTTCAAATAATCTCTTTTGAAAAGATATACAGTTAAGGTAATTGATATTTCAATGACCCTCATTTGATAATTATACATTATTTACAGTTATCAAAATATCACATGTACCCCCAAAACATGTATAACTATTATATATCAATAAAAATAATTGTAATAAAGAAGAAAAACATTGCTGACCCTTAATAAAGCAAGCTTTATTAATAGTGTTTTAAAACCTTTTTTTCTTCTAGTCTGAGAACTTGAGCTTGCTATCCGAATGGTGACTAGCTTAAAACTTATTTCTGCTTTGACAGTGCAACTCATTCTTGTTACATAGCCAGACAGAACTGTTACATGTAAAGAAAATTAAAATAAGCAAATTATTTTATTTGACTGCTCATACTTACATATGCCTTCAAAATTACTCAGGACTTCGACATTTCCTCAGAACCCACTCCTAAACTCTCCGCACTCCTCAATAACCACCACAAATCTCACCGAGGTGATCAGCAAGAACAAGATGCTTTTCTGTATTTATATCATAAATCATTTTGGTTAAATAACATTATTGGTCATATCACAAGTATATAAAACAATATATAAAAACACACATTATTTTTAGCAAATCAGTTCCTTCCTATTGGACTTTATGTATTAACTGAGTCATATTTTTCTACCTAGTTTTGTTATATACCTAATAACACTAGGTATATAAGTTATTACTAGGTATATAAAGCTTTACACAAAAATATGTGCCATCTCAGCATCATCAAATGCACCAGGTAATCCAACTTTATTCCACCCTTATACTTGTTTCAGAGCTCAAGTGAGAATTAGAGATTAAAAATTACTCCTGCTGAGATATTTAAAGATATTTGCTTCTCTATCTTCTAGCTTCTAGGTGTGTTCATTGTGAAAGCCAGCAATCTGTGCTGATTCTCAGCCCTCTGGAAACTTGTAGAATGTTTTCTTTATGACTCCTATTCTAATATTTTAAAAATTACCGCTTGATATGGACCTGTTTATTTGATGTGGTAGTTATTTTCAATCTCTAAAATCATAATACACTCTGATAAATCCTTTTGTATACTTTGTTAATAAATTTCTCCACTATTTTTTCACAGTTTTCTTTCCCATTTGAAAGACGTGGACTGCCAAATTGATCAGGTCACTTTCTTTTTTATTTTCCATCTCTGTATCCTTCTATTTTTTGGTGCTGAATTTACTCAACTTTATCTTATAATCTATATATTGATCTTTTAAGTTCACTTCTTTATTTTTATTTCCTCAGGGCTCTGATCTTTGTTGATCTCAGAATAGTGCTGTTTTTTCTATATTGTCTTTGTTTTTTCTGAGTTCTTTCTCATCTTACTCCTTTTACCTACCTTCTTTTCTTTCATATTGTCTATCCAATGGCATAAAATTTCAAGAAGTGCTGAATAGGTAAGATAGTATTGAAAAAGAATTTTAAAAATTAATAGTCTCATAATTCCAAGTTTAAAAATTATTACAATGCTACAGTAATCAAAAATAGTGTTACTGGCATAAAGGCAAGCACATACATCATAGGAATAGAATTTTGAGTACAAAAATGAAGCCGTGCTTCTATGGCTAGTTGATTTCAACAAGGATACCAGCATCATTTCTTCAGCAATGAAGAAATAATGGTATTTCAACCATGTATTCTGGGACAAATATGTATTAAAATGCAACAAATGAATTTGGACCCCCATCTCATACCACATACAAAAGTTATTTTAAAATAAATGAGGGTCCTAAATATGAGTCAAAACTACAAGACTATTAGTGGGAAACAAAGGAGCAAATCTTTGTGACCTTGGACCTGTCAGTTGGTTCTTATATTTGACCCTAAAAGTACAACCAACAAAAGGAAAAACAGATGAATTGGACTTTGAGTAAATTAAAAGTTCCTGTGCATCAAAAGACACTATCAAGAATACAAAAAGACGATTTAAAAAATGGGAGAAAATATTTACAGACCATACTTATACTAATACTTATAACTCAACAGCAAAAAGCAAAAAAAAAAAAAAACTAACTTAAAAATAATCAGAAGAATTGAGTAGAAATTTCTTTAAAGAAGATATATATGTGCCTGATAAGCATATGAAAAAATGCCCCACATCATTAGTCATTAGGTAAATGCAAGTCAAAACATCAACGGATACTACTTCACATGCAGGAAATAGCCACTGCTGGTCATGTGAAGAAACTAGAATATTACTCAACCATAAAAATAAATTCAACCTTATAATGAGGATGAACCTCAAGAACATCACATACATAAACGAAACACAGAAGGTCACATGCTATATAATCCCATTTATATGACACATCCAAAAAAGGTCAATCAGTAGAGACAGAAAAAAATTAGTAGTTACTAGGTTATAGGTTCCACAGTTCTGAGACTTTTCTGTGAGAACTTTAAAATTTTGTATTGTTATTTTCTTATTAATTCTAAAAAATAAGAAAAAATAAACATGTTCTGGACCATATCAACTATTAACTCTAACCATGCAATTTCAATACCTGAGTTTACAGTTTTATGACTAATATTTCATTGATATCAGGTAATGCAAACAACAATCCTTGTCAAGGATTATGAAAAACTGAATGGAGTAGATTTATTATATTAAGATTAAGGCCAGGTGATATCAAAGTATATTCCTGAAAGGAAAGCTTCCACAGTAGTTCAAAGAGAGAACAGTAGAGACAAAAATCTAGTCATGACTAAAACCACAGGGATATAGATGTGGGCCTGATCACTCTCAGCATGTAACTGACATTGCTAATAGCAATGAGTTCCTACCAAGTGATATAATTGCCCCATAAAAATGTTAAAATCAGTCCATAAAATTAGTGTATTTGGATTTTATTGGTTTTGAAGTTTTGTTATCAATTAATTTGCAAAAATTAATTTTTTAATTTAATAAGAAGAGTATGCATAAAAAATTGATATTAGCTATACATACTTCCAGTTAACATTAGAATAAAAATAATTTGTCAGCCCAGATGGAGATGTCTGTGAGAATGTTTTTTCTGTACTATCTATTTTAATAATGAGAAAAAAAATTAAAAGATATTTTAAGTAGAAAGGGATTTTCATTTTATGGATTACATAAGATTAATAGGCTCTTGATTATGAACACCAAATATTAAAAAGAGATGTCATAGGAAAGGAATTGCATAATATTTTAAAGGAATTCTGGATGCTTGCTTTATTATACTGAAATTATTTTATCACTCAGATATTTTTATTGTCACTATCGGAATGCAGAGAGTACGTTTTCTGCAAAGCAAAAACTTAATAAACTAGATAGTTTGAAATAACTAACACAAATTTCATATTTGGTACTTGAGACGATTTTAGAGAAATTTCATTATTTGTGCGGTTTAGATTTTAAGAAGAAAACGTCTGAGCTTCCAACTATTCTAAATAGACTTTAATTGCCTTATTTTTTATTTGTAAAATGTATTCAAGAAAATATAATATTAAGTCAGGTCACAAAGACCAGCTTTATAAAGCCACAATTATTGAATGTGACACTTATTTGTGACATATCCTGTGGAAAACACAGACTAGAAACATTATCATGACAGCTATCTACTTGCAAAATATTGTTGACACTGTTCTTCAGTCTGGGTGATAACTTGCTTCTGCTGTTTTGTTTTGTTAATACAGCATCATATTTTGTTCTCTTTGATTTTGTATATTATGTAATTAATGGACATTGTTGAGATATTTCTAATTTATTATTTTATTATTATGATAATGTTATCATTTTATATCAATTACAAAGTATATAATAACTTTTCATATTAGTTCTATCTCAAATCATATTTGTAAGATAAGACAGGAACTACTCAGGTGACATTATTACAAACACATATATTAAGGGAAATCGCTTGCAAATATAATGCTCTTTTCCCATTTTGATACTTTTTAGAATTTTTTTCCAGAAATTAGGGCAATAACAGGTTGCTGCTTTAAAAGTATTTCACTAGATTCTAATTGTGATTAAGGAGTACATTTGCAGCATACCTTATGGGCATAGATTAAAGATGTGAGTAGTCCACAAGGGACCTCATTAGCATGGTGATTACAAGTTAATCAGTAACACAAAGGACAGAGAAATAATGAAACAGGAAAACAAATTTTTTGATGCATTCATGATTACATTTTCTTGCATTTTATAGGCTTAGAAAGTACCAGGCTAATGTTTGGTGCTTTCTTCTTTCCAGGTTGTGCTTTTCTAAGGGAAGAGTTTTGTGCTTTGGGGTAAAACCACTAAGGGAGAGGGATCCTTGGGTCATATATTTCATCATAGCTTTTTCTCTTTTTTCTCTCTTTCTTTTTATTAAATCATAGCTGTGTACATTAATGCAATTGTGGGGTACAGTGTGGTATTTAAAAAAAAAAGGAAAGACGTCTGGAGAACACTTAGAAAACTAAAAAATCATAGCTTTTTCAAAACAATGCAAGTTTAGAAAATACTAGGAGCAAAGCACACTACTAGGCACTGAGATGAACACAAATACAAGCAAAAATGAAACTGAATATGGGAAAACACATAACACAAAGCAAAGTAAACTCTTTGTAAAAAGGGAAATAAAATGTGGATAGGGATATCAAAGAAGATCAAGAAAATGTTAGTATTCAATCTAAATTTTGAAAAACAGGATGTTAAATGGCACCGTAAATAGGCACTTAAGGAAGAAGAAATAGAATAAGAAGACCACAGAGGTAGAAAATTGCTCATCTGCATTTGAAAAAACATAAAATAGAATCAATATTTTTAGAAAACAAGGCATGTAGCAGAATAAGAGGAAATAAAATTGTTTTATAAAAATTAAACACAAACTAAACCCCAAGTCATGAATAAATACCATGTGAAGGAGTTTAGGTTTTTGTCTTTAGGAAGTGAGAGTCCATTAGAATGTGCTTATTGTATAGCCATTCCAAAAAAGACATGCTGATTGTCAAAAATTTGGAAAATAGATGAAAATAGGGTGGCACCTGTGGCTCAAAGGAGTAGGGCGCCAGCCCCATATACAGGAGGTGTTGGGGTCAAATCCAAACCCTGCCAAAAATTTCAAAAAAATAAAAAACAAGGAAAATAGATGAAAATAAAGTATAACTCATCTTTATACAACTGAGTAATTTAAATTTTTTTTCATGGAAATGATAAATGAGCAGAAATACAAATGGATCACACTAGAGCTTTGAGAATATGCTAAGGGCGGTCAAAGTCAATGTGAAGAATGTAAGATTGCTTCAGCTCTTTTTTTCCAGCCTATGAATTTTCTAGCATTTCCATGGTACCTTTTACGTATTTTCCAAGGGACATTTGTGTCCACCGTTTTGTCTTATGTCTGTAAAACCTATAACAGGGGTATTATTAGCATGATGTCTTAGTAAAAATAAAAAAAATTAAATAACTTGCTAAGCTTAGCTAGAGCCAGAATTAGAATTCAAGTTTCCTAGAACATGCTTTAATTTCCTTACCACTCTATTTATTCAAATCACCAGAATAAAGACCTGGAAGAGCAAAGTTCTGCATAGTATTCTTACACATATTCACCCACCCTTCCAGAATATTTATTAGTGCCAGGTGCCAAGGGTACCATGCAGATAAGAAGTAAATTAGACATGACCTTGACCTCCAGGTTTTTGGCTAATCATGGAACATTAATAAGAAGGAACATTTAGCAAAAACCTCTGACATGCATGGGAATGTTGCCATAGGGTCTCACGGAAAAGCAATGTTGCAGAGAATAAGCACGCTTATTCAAATTGTGTTTTAAATAAAGGTGACCATCTGCTCGCTCAGGCAAAATGGCGAGATTCTTTATTTGCAGTTGGTTTATATAGGGAATTTTGTACATACGCACAATACAGCAATGACCTCATTGATCCCTTTAAATATCATGTGACTAACTTGTGATTAGCTTCCAATAATCCACTCAACATATACCTTTTGACATAACCCTATCAACATAACCCAATTTAACGTAACTTAATGGAGAACATGTTGTTAACCATTACTTCTTTGTTCTTATCTGATGAAGCCTAAGGCTATGCAGGAACAAGGTAGATTGAATACCTGCCCTTGCTGGCCTTGCCATTTGGAGGCTGTTACTTCAGATCTTTAAACAAGGCATAAAGAAGCTTCTTGGGCATACAGGAATTTGTGTGCAAACCTCTGCTCCCACGTAGGCCTTAAGTCAGGGGGGTTTTGCTGGAAACTTTTACAAGGAATTTTCAGGCTGGACTTCTCAAAAGCCTTTCACAATCCCAAGTTTCATCTGTGCCATTAGATACCTGTATGCATTGGGTAAATTCCTCTTCGCTTGAGGTCCCCAAGCACATTTCCATTCCCAGACCCATCAGCAAGTGACCTTCATTACTTACCACAGATCAGGAAAAGTTACTGATGGGTATCTGGCCAGTTTTCCAAAAGGCTTTTTATTGGCCTTATAAAGTCAATCTTAATTCCTTAACTCAGTATATTCCAGCCAAAGCCTTGGTCATTTTAGGCTCACAACCAACCTGGCCATATGGGATTCTGCCTCAGTTTCTTACAAGTATGCCTGCACAAAGTCTTTTCACTGCTCTCTCTCAAATGGCTTTTTTGGCCAGAGGCATATAGGCGTTTTGCCTATATGGAACTGAGTTCTGTTTCATAAAAAACTTCCTTTCTTCTGTAGGGGAAGACCATTGCTTTTGAGTCCTCTTTGTATTACTCACTCATGCCAAAGAAGGGAAATGATTTTTCCAATAGAAATAACTTCAATAATTTTGAAAAAGTATGGCTGAAATCCATCTGGCTTAGTCTAAGAACCAGCTGACCATGCAGATGGGTGCAAACTGGACTGTCCTGTGCTAGAGAGTGCCCCTGTGTTAACATGGTTGTGCCAGTGACAGGGTCTGATTCAGGGTGAAGTATTGGTAAATGTGTTTGTCAAGATCTAGAATTATGTCCTCCAATTAACTCTTGCAGTAATGCAGCTAACATCTCTATTTACTCATGTCTGATTATGCATGTCTTGGTTGGATCTATACTCAGTATGGGGAATGAACCATTATTTAATGGCCATCTCAACATGTGTGCTACTATCTCTTTATAAGCAGCCATAGAGAACAGATCATAATGTTATTATTATTTCTCCAGTGATGAAATTGAAACTTAGAAGGTTAAGTAACCTACCCATAGTCACACTGCTAATAGCAGAGCAGAGCCATAAGCTAATTCTCTGTGCTTAACTACATTCTAACCAGAATATAAGGTGAACAGGAGCAAATGCTTTAAGAGAGTCATACCGTGTTATTACACATTCAATTCCATAAACAAAAAGCAAAGAGAATAGCTTATTTTCTAGTAGTAGAAAGTCTCAAAGAAGGAGCAAAAAGAAATTTTGAGAACAATGGCATTCATTAATATGACCCAGCTAAGCAATTTTTTTAAAACATGGGAAAAATCCTCAGATCTTATTTATGAATCAGATGCCATAATTCTCCCAATTCTGATCTATATTACATGACTCTCAGCTTCTAGTCCACTTTCTACTAGATATCATTAAATATAAATTCCAGTTGAGGAAACAAAAGGACACAGTTTCCTATGGACTGTCACCAATGCCTACGTTGTCCCCTAACAAGAAGAATTTGGTTTCTCAACCAAACCTGGGACTCAGCCCAAACAAACTCATTGAGTCTGTATTTTACCTAGAGTCTGATTATACTTGAAGATTCTCTCTGTGAGAATTACTTAAGCACCACAGCACTGTGACGGAGGTATGTTACAGATGCATTGTATCATTTTATAGAGGACATATACAGTATGTTAATCATAATATACCGAAGATAAATGTGTACCTCTATCCTGCATGTTAGCTTCTGTTTGGAAAGGCCCCTAAGACCACTCACAGGGTTAATGATTTGTTAGGAGGACTTACAGGATTCAGCATATAGTTGCACTCTGGGTTATGAATTTTTATACCAAAGGGATACAAAACAATATCGCAAAGGAAAAAGGCTTATGAGTGAAGTCTGGAAGAAATGAGAAATAAGCTTCTAAAGATCCTCTTTCAATGGAAGGCTGTGATGATCTGCGTGAGATATTGCCAACCAGGGAAGCTCATTAGGACTCTGTGGCAAGGGTGTTTACCAGAGGTTGGTCATGTCGGTGGCCTCTGCCTGGTGTATACCAAAATTCCAAACACTTAGAAAGAAACCATTTTTTGAGGTTTAGATGAAACCTAATGTTAGGATTACATAGAAGAGTTTTCACAGAGTGAGTCATTTTTGTCTGTCATGTTGGGAAATACAAGTTCCCAGACAAAGTCAAGGGCCAACCTTGTAAGCAGGTATTTCTAAGATAAGCAGTCTCAGATCTACTGTGTTCACTTTTCTGCACTGCTTCTGATGAAAACGTTGCATAAAAGTAGAGCTCAGAGGCACTTCATTAATAATTCCTAGAGAGAACAGTATTAGGCCTCTTTTATTTAAATAAATCTAAAAGGTTTCACTTTTTTTACTCTATTCATATATGATATTATGTCATTGATGAGACACACATATTATTTTATTTTTCTTGTTATTATGAGTTTAAATTTTCTCTTGACCAATGAGAAAATTTGAGCTGGTGCTCAAACATAGGATGGTATTAAAAGCCTATTTTTGGCTGGGTATGGTGGCTTACACTTATAATCCCAGTACTTTGGGAGATCAAGGAAGGGGAATAACTTGTGGCCAGGAGTTCAAGACCAGCCTGGACAATATAGTGAGATCCAATTTCTACAAAGGTAAAAAACAAAAATATTAGCCCAGCATCATGACATTATATGCTTGTAGTTCTAGCTACTTAGCAGATAAGGCAGAAAAACTGCTTGAGCCCAGGAATTAGAAACTACAGTGAGTTAATTAAGCCAATTCACTCCAGCTTGAGTGACAAAGACTATCTAAAAAAGAAAAAAGGAAGAAAATGAAGAAAAGATAAAAGGAAAAAAAGTTCTATTCAGAAATTTTCTACTTCTTCTTACATTATACTACTTAGTCTTTAGCACACTTGTTCTGAACAGTTTCCAATCATAAGAACTTAACTAAATGATGAAGAAGGGAAAAGAGACAAGATAGCTGACCAGGACACCTGCTGTCAGATCATTTAGGAAGAAGAAAAAGTTTTAGATGGAAAAGAAAAACCAAACAAATAGATAATCATGGAACGGGTGTTATTCTTAGGGCAAAGTGCCAGAACCTACAAATGATGTCACAGAAAGAAGTTGCAGAGCAGAACAAGAAGGAAAAAGACATGAGCAGAGGACAACCCTGGAGACACTTGTGGTCCAGCAATAAGGGTAGGTGGATTACTTCCCTTCTTCCTCCCCTGCATCTCTGATGGAGGTAGTCTCCCAAGCTGCTAGAAAGATTTTCTGCCCACATGAACCCAGAGGCTACCACCACCAGTTGAGCTGGGAGCTGTTTGAGGGCAGTGCACAAGGCTCCTTAGCTTCCCTGGGGCACTTCCTACCCCTACAGACCTGAGCCAGGATGGCAGGAGCCATATTGCTTTTTCATCGACCATGAGCATTTATCCTCTCCAAGGGGCTTCAACTCCTCAGGTATTGTCCTGCACATTTCCACAGAGATATTTCCTGTGGATAACTACAAGATCCATAGGGCTCTAGTGAGTCTTGAGTTATTTCCATAACTCCAGAGCCTGAACATTCTGGGCAGATGCCCCCCTGACCAGACTGCTAGCATCTCCAATACAGACTCTTTCATGACACTTTCCCTCCCCACATGTGGCTGCAGAGACAAACAACTGAGCCACTTCACTGCCGTTTACACAGCATGTGGGACTAAGGTTTTGCAACAGACAAGGGGGTGCTCAGACTGTGATCTTCTGGCTTTCCAGGTCATGCTGGTGCTTTGTATCTAGTAGCTCCATCAGTTCAGGCACTCTCTGAGGTAGAGAGACAATCCTGCTCAGGCAGCCAGTGGGAGACTAAGGACAAATGTACTTCTCCCTGACATGCCCAAGGATTGACCTTCTTGGTCTGGGAAAAGAAGAGAGTCCATGTGAGCATATCAGAGGGTACCATGTGAGTCCCGGCTGTGATGTGTCCATTTCCCCCTGAGTGGGCTGTTCTCTTAGCTCGAGCTGAGAGCCATGGCTAGCCTGGACTCCAGCCTTGCCAGAAAGGAGTCTGTGGAGCAGAAGATGGGAAGAAGAGTTCACTATAATCTATCAGTTTATGAGTCTCTGATAGCCTGCCTCCATAGATATTTTCAGCTTTTCCTGCATGAGGCACCTCCCAGAAACCAGGAAGAGATCTTTAATCCCAGCCACATGGCTAACTGGTCAGCTTCTGTTGAGGTTGAGGGTAAGCTTGCCCAACCCAGCCCTGCCCAGCTACACTTCCCTACCCACCTCAGCTACAGCAGAGATTAAGGACTCATCTGGAAGCTCCATTACCCCACCCACCACCTAGGGCATCTGAATGCTGCTTCTGAGGAACTGGAGCAAGTCCAGGGCCCAGAAACAATGCTGCAGCTTGTTCCTTCCCACAGTTACTACTTATTGACAGGGAGTCTCACACAACCTAGCCATAAACTGTCTCACTCCTCCCTCACTTTAGTGGTGGTGGAAATAAAGAAACCCCCTGGGAGATACAGGTTTCCTCCTAAAGCTTGAGGGTACTCAGCTACTCAACCTGAGGAACCAGGGTCTATCCAGACACAGAAGATCTCAGCAGCTAGCTTACTCACACAATCATTAACCAAAAGGATAACAACAATACAGCCCTTCAAATTATCTTTCAACTCAAGCAAATAGGGTGTGGCTGATTCACACACACAAGTACCACCTACTATCATGAACAGTAAATTGGAGAACTTAACTCACAACACAGTGTCAGGAAAAGGTGAAGATAGGAATTCAGAGGTAACCCAAGAGGTTTGTTACACCTGCTAGAGAAATGCAAAGTCAACTCAGGACCAGCACTCTTTTTCCTGACACAATCTAGGATTAACCTTCAGGAACTCAGAGATAAGCATACTGTAAGTCAGCCCTAACACCCTTGGCTCTCAAGTAAAATGTCAGATGAGAAGAAACCAGTAAAAGAATACTGGAAATATGAAAAACCAAAGTGAATATTCACTTTTTACTTTTGTTGTAAAAAGTTGTGTCTTATATCAGATAACACAGACTTTTAATCAATAAGAGTAAAGAAAACAATAACTCCTTACCAAAACCAATAGATACCAACCTAAATAAGAAGATTAAAATGATAAGTGAATTTCATACATGGCTTGTAAGCTCATGGAAATGGAGACAAGAGAAAATGGAAACCAAACACAAAGAAGCCACAAAGACAATGAAGGAAATGAATGAAAAATTCTCTAAAGAAATCAAAGTATTAAAGAAAAACCAAACAAAATTTCTTAAAATAAAATAATAATAATAATTCAAGGAATTTCAAAACACAGTGGATTATTTGAGTAAATTGTTGGAGGAATTTCCTTGGCCTTGCTAGAAATCTAGATATGCAGGTACAAGAAGCACACAAGAATCCCGGGAAAATCATTGTAAAGAGGCAGTTACCACAACACACAATCTTTTGGCTGGCCAAAGTAAACATGAAAGAGGCACTCCTGCAAACAGTAAGGTGAAAACAGCAGGTTACTTCAAAAGGAAAATCAATCAGATTATAGACTTCTCAACTGAAAACTTATAAGGGGACCCAACTTCACCCTTCAAAAAAAGAACAATGACCATCCTAGAATCTTGTATCCTGTAAATATAAGTTTCTTATATGAGGGGAAAATAAAGACTTTTTCAGACAAGCAATCCCTGAGGAAATTTGTGAAGACCAGGCTTGCCCTATGGGAAGTACTCAAACCTGCATTATACAATGATCAGCACCATGGACACCTACCAGTGTAAAACCATTTAAAAGCTAAAGTTCAGAGCCCAAGTATTACAATGCCTGAAATAATAAAACAAAGTAATAAGGACTATCTAATAGGATAAACATAAATCTACCACATGTATCAGTACATTCAGCAAAAGTGAATGGCTTGAACTCCCCACTGAAGAGACATATGATGGCTGAATGAATAAAAAAATACAAACCAAGAATCTACTGTCTCCAGGAAACACATCTAATCTACAAGAACTCATTTAGACTCAAGGTGAAAAGATGGAAATTAATATTTTTGCCAATAAAAGCCAAAAGAAAGCTGGTATAGCCGTTCTTATATCTTATAACACAGACTTTTAATCTACCAAAGTAAAAAAGATGAAGATGGTCAGAGGCCCTAGTAATCCCAAATGTTATGTACCTAATACAGGAGCACCCAGATTCCTAAAGCAAATCCTACTTGGTCTAAACAACATGATAAAGAGCAACACCATAATTGCTGGGGACTTCAATACCCCACTGACAGAACTGGACAGATCCTCCAAACATAAAATAAGGAAAAAAACAAAGGATTTAAACAGAACTCTAGATCAAATGGCCCAACAGACATTTCTGGAACATTCTCCCACAGAACTACTGGATATACATTCTTCTCATCAGGTCACGGAGCATTCTCTAAGATTGATCACATTGTAGGTCATAAGACATGTTTTGGATTTTTAAAATAGAAATTAATACCATGTATCCTCTCATACGACACTGGAATAAAATTAGAAAATCAATTCTAACAGAAACACTCATCCCCAAAGTCATGGAAATAAACAAGCTATTATGGAAAGAGAGTTGGGTCAATGAGGAGATAAAGATAAAAATTAAAAGATTCTTTGAATTAAATGATAATGGGGATGCAAATTATCAAAATCTGTGGGATACAGCAAAAGCTGTCCTGAGAGTAAAGCTGTCCTGAGAGCCTTAAAAGCCCACATTCAAAAGACAGAAAGATCACAAATCAACAATCTAATGAATGGTCTCGGGGAACTGGGAAAGGAGGAGCAAACCAATCCCAAGACCAGCAGAAGAAAAGAAAGAACAAAGATCAGAGGAGAACTACATGAAATCAAGAACAAAAGAACTATACAGAAGATTAATAAAGAAAAGAGTTGGTTCTTTGAAAAAAATAAACAAAGTTGGCAACCATCTTGCTAGATTGACCAGAAACAGAAAAGATAAGACTCAAATGAACTCAATTATAAATTAAAAAGGAGAAATCACAACTCATGGCAATACAAAGCATCATCTCAGAATACTGGAAAACTTTGAATGCTCATAAATATGAAAATATGGAGGAAATGGTAAAATTTTGAAAACACACAATCTCCCTTGGCCCAATCAGGAAGAAAGAACTCTTGAACAGGCCAAAATCAAACACCAAAGCTGAAGCAGCAATAAAAAAATCTTCCAACAACAAAAAAATCACAGAACAGATGGTTTCACACCTCAGTTTTATGAAACCTATAAAGAATAGCTGATACCTATATTACAGAAATTATTTTGTAACATTGAGAGGGAAGGAATCCTCCCTAACACTTTCTATAAAGCTAAAATCATATTAATATCAAAGCCAGGGAAAGACAAAACTAAAAGAAAAAACTACATCTCTTATAAATACAGTTGCAAAAACTCTCAGTAAAATCTTAGCAAACCAAATTCAGCTGCACATTAAAAAAAAAATTCATTATACCTAAGTGGGCTTCATTGCAGAGATACAGGATGATTCACTATAGACAAATCTATAAATATAGTTTATCACCTAAATAGATGCAAAAACTAAGACTGTATGATCATTTCAATAGTTGCAGAAAAAGCTTTTGACAAAATTCAGCATCCTTTTATGATAAGAATGCTTAACAAAATTATTATAGAGGGGCCATACCTCAAAATTATAAAGGATATATATATACATATATATATGTATGACAAACCCACAGCCAGCATCATATTGAACAGGAGAAAATTGGAAGCTTTCCCATTCAGAACTGGAACCAGACAAGGTTGGCCACTTTCACCACTTCTATTCAACATAATGCTGGAAGTCCTCACCAGAGCAATCAGGCAAGAGGAGGAAATCAAGGGTATCCAAATGGGGAAAGAAGAGCCAAAACTGTAATTTTTTTTGGTAATGTTTTGATCTCATACCTAGAAAACTGAATGTTCAACCAAGAGACTCCTGGAATTGATAAATAAATTTAGCAAAGTATTAGGTTACAAAATCACTGGACACAAATCAGTAGCTTTCTTATACACCAACAACAGTAAAACTGAGAATCAAATCAAAGGCACAATACTTTTTATAGTAGCAAAAAACAAATAACCTAGAAATATACTTAACAAAGGAGGTTAGAGACCTCTATAGAGATATCTATGAAACATCAAGGAAAGAAATTGCATAGGATATCACAAGATGGAAAAACATGTCATGCTAATGGATCAACAGAAGCAACATTGTTAAAATGGTTGTAGTACCCAAAGTGATTTACATATTTAATGCAATCTCCATTAAAATATCAATGCCATTTTTTTACGAATCTAGGAAAATAGTTCTATGCTTTGTATATAACCAGTGAAGATCCTAAATAGTCAATGCCATCTTAGATAATAAGAACAAATCAGGAGGCATTACTTTACCAGACTTCAAGCAATACTAGGAGACCATAGTAAACAAAATAGCATGGTATTGGCACAAAAACAGAGATATAGATTTATGGATCAGAACAGAGAACCACAGATGAAACCATCCTTATATTCCCATCTGTTTTCTGACAAAGCAGATAAAAACATATATTGGGGAAAAGAATCCCCATTCAATAAATGGTGCCAGGAAAACTGGATAGCCACATGTAAAAGACTGAAATAGAATCTTCACCTCTCAGCACTCACAAAAATTAATTCATGATGCATGAAAGGCTTAAACTTAAGTCATGAAATTATGAGAATTCTAGAAGAAAATGTTGGAAAAACTCTTATAGATATCATCTAAAGGGAAGAATTTATGAAGAAGAACCCCAAACCAATCACAGAAACAACAAAAATTTTTAAAATGGGGCTTGATCAAATTAAAAAGTTTCTGCACAGTCAAGAACACAATCTATAGAGTAAATAGACAACCTACAAAATAGGAAAAAATATTTGCATGCTGTATATCTGACAAATGGCTCTTAACAACAATCTACAAAGACCTCAAGCAAATAGACAATAAAAATATCAAATAACCTCATTGAAAAGTGGGCAAAAGACATGAACAGAAAGTTTCAAAGATAGTTTAATGACCTAAAAACATATGAAAAAATATGTTTTTTCTCTCATCCTTAGAGAAATTAAAATCAAAACCAAACGATATGTCACCTAACTCCAGTGAGAATTGTTTTTACCAAAAGGTCCCCAAACTGCAAGTGCTGGTGTAGATGCTGAGAGAAAGGAAAGCTTATACACTGCTGGTAAGACTACAAACTAGTACATCATCTATGGAAAGTAGTATGAAAATAGCTGGAAGAACTAAAAGTAGTAAGACTCTATTTGATCCAGCAATCTCATTGCTAGTTATTACCCAAAGGAAAAAAAAAAGTCATTTTATCAAAAAAACACTTGCACTCAAATGTTTATAGCAGCACAATTCACAATTGCAAAGATATGGAAACAACTTAAGCAGCCATCAACATATGAGTGGATTAATAAAATGTGGTATACATTTTATTTGTATTTTTATTTTATTTGTAAAATATGGTTTGATACATCTGCAGAAAGAAATGTACAGTGATATGGAAAGATGTTTAATAATAAAACATCTTATTAGATGAAGTACCATAACTCCTATTTGTGAAGAAAAATCAGTGTGTGTATGCCTACAAAAAGGTCTGATACATAGACCCCAAGAAGTTAAAATTGTATTGTAGGTAGAGATCACTTTTGGATGGAAAAGCTGGTGATTTTCTTCTTTTCTTTTATCTTTTGTTTTTTTCTTTTCTTTTCTTCATCAGTTTTACAGACTGTTCTAGGCAAAATAGGCTGAGACTAATTCTACTCTCTATGAGCTTACTTTGTAGTTGAGAGAAGATGAATAAAAAAACAAGTAAATGAGGTAATTACAATAAGGATCAAGTAGTATGAAAAAATAAACAATGTGAAGAGAAACTGCTTCAGCTTGGATGGGAACTGAAGATCTCTTGAAGGGGAAATACCTGAATGATGAGAATAAGGTTATCAGGGAAAGACCTGTAGGAAAGCATTCTAAACAGAAGCAAAAGTCATTGCAAAGACCTCGAGCCAAGAAGAATGGTGGCCCCAGAAGAAGTTTAGGATTATTTTCCAAACCTACAACTGTTGGAAATTTCTAGGACAGGGAATGATGAGCTAAACTTTTAAAGGCTACTCCAGCGCCACAGGAGCAACAATTTAAGGGAGGGAAGAGTGGGACCAGGTTGTTGTGAGAATTCTATTAAGAGGGAATGGAGGCTTAGCATAGAGGTACAATAACAAAGGTAGAATAAATTGGTCATAGTTGGGGAATATTTTTCTTATAGAGCGGGTGGTATCCTTATTGATGCATTGAGTGTGAAATGTTAAGAATATGAACTTGGACCAAGTGATTTTTAGCTTGACCATTCATTTGAAAAAGTATTTGTATAAATTTCAAATCATAGCTCTTTAATATACAATGAAAATTATTTTTTCTCTTTGTAGTTTATACTACAATTATGTTCATACCATTTTCAATACATAGAGCTACTGTATTTAGTTTTATGAAATTAAACAAATCAATTTTTTCCTTTATGTGTTGTGGTAATAAGCTTTAAAAGTGATTCTCCACCTGAAGAAAAGTTCAAGACTGAATTTTGTCTTTCATTTTTACATGTTTTTAATATATCTGAAATATATTTGTGGGTAAGATGTGAATAATGAATGTTCTTTCCCCATCCCCCTGCAGCTGCCTAGTAACCTCTACACTATTAATTAGATAATCCATCTTTTATCCACTGATTAAGATGCCACTTTTTTGCTATACTTAGCCTTATTTTATTTAGGTCTATTTCTGAACTTTGTATCTTATTCCATTTATCTTCCTAAATGTAGTCTAGCACCAAATTATTTTCTTAATTATTGGACCTTTATTATACACTTAATATCTAATAAGAAAAGTCTGTCCTCATTACTCTTATTTTTAAATATTATCTAAGGTACTTTCTTACATTCCTTATTCCAATTGAACTGAGAAAAATGCCACATTCAAGGAAAAAGGTTTACTATATGGTAAATTAACAAGAAGTCAGCTCTATATTTGATGGGTGTTTATGTGTGTTTTTAGAATGCAATGTGTTGAATGTAAGAAATGGCCTAAGTGCATAATAAAAAAAAAAGAAAGAATCATTATTTTCTCCTTTATCTTTAATTATGCCCTTAAAGAGACTTTAGTTTTTTTACCTTAAAACAAAAACTTCAGAGATCCATCATGTTTTGTATTACAAATGATATTGCAAGTCTCTTTAGTTCTAAACATTTACATTGCATAATACCAAATGATTCATGATGGAGCATTTACACATAATTACCCCATTCTTTTAAACTCCAAAATCCCTTTTCTGTTTTTTCAAGGAAAGAAAATAATATAGAGTTGTCTCTTTTTTTCTATACTTTAAGCATAGTCCAAAACTCAACACAAACATTTCTTCATTGCCAAGGTATCTTATGGTTTTTGAGATTTCTAAGCAAGATAATTTCTGAAAATGCAATTGTATGATTTTGATTTCTGTTTCACATTGTAATCTTAATTTTTTTTTCTTTTTTTTTATTAATTGATATCTGTATACATTAATGCAAACATGGGGTACATTGTGCTGTTTTTATATACAATTTGAAACACTTTCATCAAGCTGGTTAACATAAATTTCATGTCATTTGCTTAAGGATGTGGAGAAAAGGG
>CAUYQV010023140.1:0-14098 GCA_963574575.1 Galagoides demidoff | reverse complement strand
CATTCAAAAATATTTATTTATTTATTTATTTATTTATTTAGAGACGGAGCCTCAGGCTATCCCCCTGGGTAGAGTGCCATGGCATCACAGCTCATAGCAACCTCCAACTCCTGGGCTCAAGCGAGTCTCCTGCCTCCGCCTCCCAAGTAGCTGGGACCACAGGCGCTTGCCACAACACCCGGTCATTTTTCGGTTGCAGCCATCATTGTTTGGTGGGCCCGGGCTGGGGATTCGAACCCACCACCTTAGGTGTATGTGGCTGGCGCCTTAGCCAATTGAGCCACAGGCACTGAGCCCATTCAAAAATATTTAAAAGGATAATAATCTATTTTGTTGAGCATATCTGAAAATAGACTATCTCATATACTAATAATGAGAGTACAAATTCATATAGTTTTTTTAGATAAAATCAGTTGTTCATCAAAACCTGAAACAGATTGCCTTTAATCCAACAGTTGTTTTTTTTAGAAATCTTATATAAAAAATATTTACACATGTATACAAAGTTATATCAACAGGAATATCCATTGGAGCATTGTTTATAAGAGCAAAATATTAGAAACAATCTAAATGTCCATAAATAAGGGATAGTAACAAACTAAACAGGTTAATACATAAATTGTGCTTTTGTGCCCAGAATAGAAAGTAAGACTTACTGTAAGTTTTTGATAAATTGATATGTACTGACATGGAAAGATTTCTAAGATATATGATTTAAGTTTTTTTAAAAAGGCAAGTCAGGCCAGGTGCTGTGGCTCACACCTGTAATCTTAGCACTCTGGGAGTCCAAGGCGGGTGGATTGCCTGAGCTCACAGGTTCAAGACCAGGCTGAGCCAGAGCAAGACCCCCATCTCTAAAAATAGCCAGGCATTGTGGTAGCTACTTGGGAGGCTGAAGCAAGAGAATCGCTTGAGCCCAAGAGTTTGAGGTTGCTGTGAATTGTGATGCCATGGCACTCTACTGAGGTGGCAAAGTGAGACTCTTTCTCGAAAAAACGAATAAACAAATAAAAATAAAAAGGCAAGTTGTCAAATAATATGTGTTATGTAATATCATTTGTATAAAATAAATTATTATATATAATCTAGTATTATTTGGAAGCAATTGATCAAATTGCTAATGGTGCTTTCTTATAGGGAAGGAGTAACTTGGGAGTATCTATGCATGTAAAGAGGAACTTGAACTTTTTAAATTCCTTTTTTTTTAGTTTCTGGCCTGGGCCAGGTTTGAACCCGCCACCTCCAGTATATGGGGCTGGCACCTTACTTCTTTGAGCCACACGTGCCACCCCAACTTTTTAAATTCTAATGAATGAATTTTTTGCTATTTACAAGAACCACACATTTTGTGTATTACTTGTTTAAAGCATACTATTTTAAAATATAATTTAACATTTTAGGCTCACTCTAATTAGGGGTAACTAAGGGAAAAAAGAATCTAGAATCTATCACAAAAATACCCTGGAATCTAGCACACGAACAAACCTTTTGAGGATTCTCAATTGTACTCTGGCTTGTATTAAAAAACTATTTACCCCTCTAACTTCTAATAGATTTTATGACATAGATTTAAAATATGATTTTAAGAAAGGACTGATCCATGTTCAGTGTCCTCTGCCAGCAGGCCCCATGTTAGTCGGGGGCCCAGCCTGTGGGCCCAGCAAAGTGGCAGGACCTCCAGGGCAGCCAGAAAGGGACCTGAGCTCAGGGGCAGGAGCAATAATTCTTAATGGGGATCTGGGAGCCGGCGAAGCCGGATGAGAGATAGGTCTAGGATCTGAGAGGTGTTCTCCCACAGCACCAAAGTTAGCCACAGACATGCCTAAGGGTACTGGAGGGCAAGACCAACCTAAACGTGGGCCTTCCCAGACTTCCTAAGGCAATTCCATCCCCAAGATTTTAAAGAAAAAATTTCACAGCTTCCTGAAAGAAAATGAATGGCTGTATGATTTGTACCCCAAGGACCAAGTAAAGACAGAAAAATGGGAGGAAGGAGCCAGATACCACAATGAACCAGCCACAATCAATTTAGGCTCTCCTGTCTCTTCTGTTCACCCTCTACTCTCTGCAGACTTCTCCCCTCTCTTAACTTAGTACCCCAGAAAAGTTGAATAAATTCCCAGTACTTACCCTGCTCCATCTCCCTCCTCCCGTCAGCCAAGGTCCTTCAACGAGTCAGCATTAAGGTTCTAGATCTAATTGTCTCTCAAAGCATTTACAGTCACCCTACCATTTCCATCCCTGGGTTGGGTGGGGCTGTCACTTCCTCCTCCTCCTCCCACTCCTCTTAAATTTCCCGTTGTTCTGGGTGCATCTTAGCTTAAGGAAAGGAGCTTCTGACATAAGCCTTTAAAAAATTTGCTGAGGGATTTGTTTCTGTGGCCTCCTTTTTAATCTGAGAAGACTCCCAAGTGATGTGGAAGACAAAGCTTTGTTTGAACCTATCCCTTTGTGCCTCGGTCACTTCAAGGCTTGGGACCCAATTCAGTCTAAGCCAGCTTTGTCTGGCATCCACCAGCAGTGTTGGTGGTGAGACAGAGATGAGTAAAGGGCAGAGCTGCCCTGACAAAGACCATTGAAAAATAGTCATGAGGAAAGGTTTGCACAACCCATTAGGATCTAGAGGGCATTAAAAAAAAAAAAAAGACACATTTGGAATGGTGAATTATTATGCTGCCGATTAAAAATGAAGTTTGCAAATTTTCCAGTGGCAAGGGGAAATACCCATTGTATGGTATTAATTAGGGCAGAAAAGTAGGATTCAAAAACAATGTAGCTGTTCTCACTTATATGGAGGAGATAAAAAAGTTGAGCTGCTAGAAGAGGCTGAGAGAGAGTTGGCAGGAGGGGAGATAGGAAGATGTTGGTTAAGGGATACAAAATCACAGCTAGATAAGAGGAATATGTTTTAGTGTTCTATAGCACCACGGGTGGCCATCCTTAATAATCATTTATTGTATGTTTTTAAATATTAATAAGTAGGAGAGATTTTCAATATTCCCATCACAAAGAAAGGATAACTATTTGCTATAATGCTAATTATCCTGATTTGATCATTATGCAATGCATACATTTATTAAAATATCACTCTCTCCCTATAAATATGCCCAACGCTACACATCAATTAAAAATAAAACAAAATAAAAATTTTTAAAAAAACAGTGCAAGCTGGTTGTGGTGGCTCACACCTGCAATCCTAGCACTTTAGGAGGCCAAGGAGAGTGGATCATTGAAGGCCAGGAGTTGAGGATCAGTCTGAGCCAGAATGAGACCATGTCTCTATAAAAAGTAGGAAAATTAGCTGGGCATGATGGCAGTGCCTATAGTCCCAGCTACTTGGGAGGCTGAGGCAGGAGAAGCAATTGACTCTGGCAGTTTGAGGTTGTAGTGAGCTATGATGATGCCACTGCAGTCTAACCCAGGTCACAGAGCAAGACTTTGTCTCAAAAAAAAAAATTTTTTTTTAAAAACCAGTATAATTTATCTTAATGGTATTACAAATGTTATTTTCACAGATAGGCTTATTTTTAATAAACGGAAGAAAGTACAACAAACGGTAGTTGTTTAAGGTCAGTGAAATTGTGATTGTTATGTCCTTTTTTATATTTTACTGAAGTTTTTAAAAAATTCCACAACAGACGTATAGGAGGTTTTTAATCAGAGAGAAAGAGAGGAAAAAGCAGAACAAAACAGGGTTTTTAAGAGAAAGTGGGAAAGGACTAGGAAGATCACGGCAAGAGATGCGGACATGTGCATATATGTGTTTACCAGAGAGTCGCAGAGACGCAGAAATATCATTTGATACTCCTGAAGGAGGAATCCCGCCTGGCCAAAGGATAAGTGCTGCAGAGTAAACTCAGAGCTACTTAACACATTTACCCATCATTGTCAAAGGTATGTGAGAGGTGCCTAATTCCCCTTGGGAGTAATCTGTGGATTAAGCCGTGTGACTCATCGTAAATTCCTACACTTATTGTGACCAAAGTTTTCTGTCACATCCTCTGCCTTTTTTAATGTGTCGAGCGTATTTGGGAAATGGTCCTCAGCTGACACATGAAACTCCCTCATTACGAAGTATTTACTGAACACCCTGTGGGCTTTATTTTGTCAAAGTTACTGTACTTTGGCTCAGAAAAATAACTGGTTACTAGTCACAGCTACTCCGGAGATTGGGGCAAGAGGATTGCTTGGGCTCAGGAGTTTGAGGTTTCTGTGAGCTATGATGTTATGTTATGGTACTTTGCCCAGGGTGACTGAGTGAGACTCTGTCTCAAAGAAAAATAATAATAAAATAAAAAATAAATAAAAATATTTTGAACATATATATATAGGGTGCACATTTTGATAAAATTCCTTCCTGATATTTTATCTAAGCATTTGTGGGTTTTTCCATAGTTGCAAGCATACTGTCTTGAAGATAGCGTTTTTTTGTTTGTTTGTTTGAGACAGCCTCAAGCTGTCAACCTGGGTAGAGTGCTGTGGCATCACAGCTCACAGCAACCTCCAACTCCTGGGCTTAAGCGATTCTCTTGCCTCAGCCTCCCAAGTAGCTGGGACTACAGGCACCTGCCACAATGCCAGGCTGTTTTTTAGTTGTAGTTGTCATTGTTGTTTGGCAGGCCCAGGCTGGATTCGAACCCACCAGCTCAGGTGTAGGTGGCTGGAGCCTTAGCCACTTGAGCTACATGTGCCAAGCTGAAGATAGCATTTTTTAAAGTGAGAATTTCTATACAAAACAATCTGCCATCCTATCTGAAAATACAGCTTTAACAATGTCATGGCTTCTGCCGTGAGATGTGAAAATAAGCTCTCACATCTCCAGTGTTGCTTATTTATTTCAACCCTTCAATTTTTATCTGGGGACTAAGATGGGAGGAGAGATTTTTGCATGTCAAAGTAAAAGTAACCACAATACAGTATTATTATCCAAGTTAACTGGAGAAATTCCACTTGATCACTCCTAAGAGCCCCATTGGAAGACTAAGTGTCTGCATTTCCACTGCTGCTTGCATTCCTTTTTCGTTCAGTTGGCCTGGCCCTCTAGGGAGAAGCTCCTGGAAGACATTGTAATCTGGGGTGTGACACTAAGATGAGGGGGGGTCTTAGAGAAGAGAGGTGAAGTGACAAAGGACAAAGGCACAGGGCGAGCAAGACCCGGGAAATGGGGCAGCCAGGGCTTGGGAAACAGGCACAGGACCACCTGCAGCAACCAAAACTCACATTTGAAAGCAACTGTGTTCAATAGGGAGAAAAAGAAAGGGAGATTCAAGGGTTTCAGACTTGCAAAATCAATGCTATTTTTCCTGTACTGCTTTTAGATATTAGTGTGTTATAACTGCGAGTGATTTGTTTTAAAACTTAAAGATCACTGATCAAATGGAGCTTTTTAGGACCCCTAGCTTTTTATTTATACCACTACACTATATTGGCTTCTTACCCATTGCTGTCATACCCACCTGGCACTCTAGCTACCCAGCTCGATTGGGCCACTAATATTTTAATTAAGTTATGATCAATTCCTTATGATCAATACCCATCCCGGCATTATAAATCACATTCTTTAATTGATCTTATTATATTCAGACAAGGTTGCAGTAAGCTATGATGATACCACTGCATTCTACTCTGGGCAACAAAGACTCTCTCAAAAAAACCAAAAACCGAAAAGTGTAGTTTATCTCAATGGTATTAAAAATTTTATTTACACAGATAGAACCATTTTTATAGGATGGAAGAAGGTATAACAAACTGTGGTTGTTATACTCAAATTTTCCTTGTAAGACAAATGCCCAATATAGTCAAGTTTTAAATTTAGTTTCCAGAACAAAAAGGGACTTCTTCTGTAGAATGATCCCTGTGTTGATCATAGAACAAGCTCTGGGGGTGAACTAATCTAGTAGGTTTGTTCCAGAAGACAGTATGCTCTGAGGACCTTTAACTCTAAAATAAATACAGACACACCATAGTCCTGTCCTGCCTCCACACCCTTACATGTGTCTACAGGATTCTCTACTTAAAGATTCTGCAGTCATTTCGAATTCAACATGTTTAGAACTGAACTCAGGAACTCCACCCCCTCATTTGTATTATTTTTTTACTCATCCTTATAAATACTGCAAAACTTCATTAGTTGTTTAGAACCTACTATTTGAGGGTCATGCGGCTGAACAGAGCACAGTTTTCTAAGTTGAAAGAATCTGGTTTGGGACTCTGTTCTGGTCCTTTGGGCTCTAGTCTACTTATTTGACCTCAAATTATT
Organism: Galagoides demidoff; assembly: GCA_963574575.1. NCBI lineage: Eukaryota > Metazoa > Chordata > Mammalia > Primates > Galagidae > Galagoides > Galagoides demidoff. The sequence continues at coordinate 7,839 of CAUYQV010023140.1, read as the reverse complement.
CTTGCTAAATCTCCCTTTTGTCCCATGTAAAATGGGGCTGATAGTAATGCCTGCTTCACAGGGTTGCTTTGAGAATCAAATAGATAACGTTTATAGAAGCCTTAAAGTGGCATACAAACATTAGCCACTTTCATTGGCAATAATGGCAAGATTTATGATCCTTCAGAAGGCAAGATTTGCGTTGAGTGAAAGAACCTATGTCAAGACCTGCTGCTAAGCTGCCCAAGGTGACTTTCATAACCATGGAAAATTTGTCATAGTCTAGTTCAGCCTTATTCTCATTCATTGTTGTCAGTGCTCTTGGCCTGATTATTCTTGGGGAACTGATGACATCATGTCTGACCTAAGTAAGGTCCTACCCTGGCTGAAAACTCACTGACGACTTGCATTGCTCTAGAGTCTAAAAATCTTAACATGGTCTGCAGGCTCTACCACCTTATTTTACGCTGGCAACAGCTCTGGCCATGTCACCTGTAACTCTCCCTCTCCCTAGCTTGCTGATGTTTTGTTTGCTTGCCTAATTACAAAATTCCCAAATTAAAGTCTTTCCCCAAGCCGTTTCCTTTCCTGGCCATTTTTCCTACCCTCTTATCAGATTCAGCCAAGATGTCACTTCCTCACAGCTTTCCCTGGCTGCTGGAGGTCCCCATACTTACTCTCTTGGAATACTACAGTTCTCCCCAGCACTTATCAAACTCTAAATAGTCATTTATATAATTTGCCTTCCCTGTTTTCTATTGTATGTGTCACTCAGATGACACGTGAACAGGCTAAGCCATGTACAAAATAAAGCCAATTTTCTAGGATATCGGGATTACAACCCACCAATCCTTCCCCTATGAAATTAGCTGAAGTTGAGTATTTACTGGGGCATCCTTCCCTAAAGTTCTAGAGAATCCCCAGGGTTGCTTACTTTTGTCCACAAATCGGTCCTGCTTTTGTACCAGTTGGTACCTGCTTGAAGAACGAAAACTCAGTGGTATTCTTCAAGGATGAGTCTATAGGCTCTGCAGGCTAGATGTTCTTGACCAACTCCACAAGCTTGGGAGGATGACAGGGACCTTCAGTTATATAGCCAGAAGGGTGAGGAAGGAGGGGTTGATGAGCTCAGCCACACCCTGCACCTAGGATCAGCTCCTGAGCCCCTACTGTTGATTTGTGGGCTCCTATCCAGAAGGTCCCTGCCTGGTGGTGAACCACACTCATCCTCACCTGCCTGTCTGACCTCAGCCTAGACCCCAGAAGACCATCACATTTGTTTTAATAACTAAATACTCAAGATGTCCAGGTTTGGTGATGGGTACCTGCATTTGCAGCTACATGGGAGGCTGAGGCAGGAGGATCCCTTGAGCCCAGGAATTGGAGACTGTCATGAGATTTGATTGCACCTCTAAATAGTCATTGCACTCCATAGCAAGGGCAACATAACAATCCTCCCTCATATAAAAAAATTAAAAGTCCTGGCCCAGTGGCTCATGCCTATAATGTTAGCACTCTGGAAAGCAGAGGCAGGAAGATCACTTGGACTCAGGAGTTCAAAACCAGCCTGAGCAAAAGTGAGACCCCCATCTCTACTAAAAATAGAAAAACTAACTGGGCATTATGATGGGAACCTGTAGTCCCAGCTACTCAGAAGGCTGAGGCAAGAGGATTGCTCAAGCCTGAGAGTTTAAGGTTGCTGTCAGCTTTGAAGCCATGGCACTCTATCCAGGGCAACAGAGTGAGACTCTGACTCAAAAAAGGAAAGAAAAAAAAAGGGGGGTGAAGGAAGTAAATGTAATAGAAGAGTTTTGCCCTACCTGAGATAGATTTTTTTTTTTTTGAGACAGAGCCTCAAGCTATCTGCCTGGGTAGAGTGCCGTGGCATCACAACTCACAGTAACCTCCAACTCCTGGGCTCAAGCCAGTCTCCTGCCTCAGCCTCCCAAGTAGCTGGGACCACAGGCGTCTGCCACAACGCCTGGCTATTTTTTGGTTACAGCCATCATTGTTGTTTTGGCTTGGGCTGGATTTGAACCCACCACCTTAGGTATATGTGGCTGGTGCCTTAGCCACTTGAGCCACAGGCACCAAGCCCTGAGATAGAATTTAATCCTTAATGATACCAACAACTCCATGTGTTTGTCTGAACAAAAATATTCTCACTCTTTCTTTACATAGGGAAGAGACTATTGGGAGATTTTTGAAGTAACCAGATAAGAAATAATGGAGGAAGAAAAAAAAGAAAAGAAAAGAAAAAAGAAATTAAAAAAAAAAAAAAAAAGAATGGAGACATGGGCCAGGGTAGTGGCATTAGAGATGTTTTCAGTGGAGGATTCTAGAGGCATCAGAAGGTAAAATTGACAAGCCAAGGTGATTAATTGGATATGTGGAGTGAGGAAAAAGAAGTTGTGAGTCCTAGGGTTCCTGACTCCATGCTCTGGGCAATGCTTTCCTCTGAAATAGGGAACACTGGGTGAGGACCAAGTTTGGGGAATAGAGGAGTCAAATCATGGGCTAAGTTTAGGATATGCAGTTGAGTTTGACAGGCACATGAGACACATAGGCCAGAGGTTGATTAGGCTGTTGAACAAGTGAATCTGGAGCTTAGAGAAAAGGTCTGAGTTAGAGACATAAATAGTCTTGGGAGCCAAGGGTTTGGGTTAGGGCACCAGGGGAGATGTTATAGAGTGAGAAGAGATGAGAACCTGCAATGGATCCTGGGGAAACTCCAGCATGTAAAGGTTGGGTAGAGGAGGATAAGCAAGCAGTGGAGGCTGAACAGTGGCCACAGCACTAAGAGGAAAACTGAGGTTGATTGCCCCAAGAAGCTAAAGAAAGATAGTATTTCAAGAAACAGGGTGTGCATATCAGTATGAAGAGCTGCCAAGGAATCAAGTAACAGAATCTGAAAAGCGCTCATCAGCTTGTGGTTTGGAGACACTTGGTGCCTTAGTGAGAGAGATTTTGAAAGCATGATGGCAGCAGAGGAAGAGACATTGAATAGAGTCAAGGACTGCATTGGAGAGAAGGAAATAGAATGAGGATTTACTCCCTTGGCTTTTGCCAGACTTCATTTTCATTCTTTTTAAAATTATGGTGGAAGGGAGAGTTTCAGGACACCAAGAGGCAGAGGCAAGTTTCAGAGAATTTTTTTATTGGCCCTTTATTTCAGAGAATTTTTTTATTGGACCTTTATTTTCTACTAAAAACATTCAATAATGTTTAAATATTAGCCACCTTTGTTTCAACTATCTGTAAATAAGATTTCAGGGGTTTTCCCCTCTTCTTGTCTTTTCCAAATGTCCAAGTAGATCTGGATCTCTCCCTTTATGGAAGAAAAGAGCTGCAGAGTCTTGGTGATTCTTTTTTTTTTTTTAAATTAAATGATAGCTGTGAACATTAATGTAAACATGGGGTACAGTGTAGTGTTTTCATATACAATTTGAAATATTTTCATCAAACTGGTTAACATAGACTTTATGTCATTTACTTAGAGTCTTGGTGATTCTTTCAAAGAGATGATGATGGCAGTTAAGATGTGTAACCATAACATTAGCTATAAACCCCATTACCTCATTCCAGGCCATTTTAGTGGACAGGTCCTGCATCATTTAAAATTCTAACCTAAAAGAGCAAGTTGGCTTAATTTGGATAGAATTAATTTTCAGGGGTTTTTGTTGGGGGGGGGGTATTTGTTTTGTTTTGAGACAGTCTCACTCTGTTGCCCAGGCTAGAGTGCCATGCCATCAACCTAGCTCACAGCAACTTCAAATTCCTGGGGTCAACTGATCCTTCTGCCTCAGTGTCCAGAATAGCTGGGACTACAATCCCACCACATGCCCGGCTATTTTTTGGTTGCAGTTGTCATTGTTGTTTGGCAGGCCCCAGCCAGACTCAAACCCACCAGCTTTGGTGTATGTGATTGGTACTCTACTCACTGAGCTATGGGCGCTGAGCCTATTTTATTCTTTTTGAGACAGAGTTTCACTATGTTGCCCTGGGTAGAGTACTGTGGCATCACAGCTCAGAGCAACCTCAAACTCTTGGGCTTAAGTGATTCTCTTACCTCAACCTCCCAAGTAGCTGGGACTACAGGTGCCCACCATAACGCCTGGCTATATTTTTGTTGTAGTTGTCATTGTTTAGCAGGCTCAGGCCAGGTTTGAACCTGCCAGCCCTGTTGTATGTGGCCAGCGCCCTAACCACTGAGTAATGGGTGCCAAGCCACTAATTAGTGGCTTAATTAAGATCAAAGTGTATTTTGCTTTCACATAAAATTTTTGGAGATAAGGCTGGCATATGATTATATCAGGGATCAAAACTACTGCTTTTCCTGTCAGCCTCTTGACTCATGCCTTCATCCCAAAGTTCCTTCCTGGTTGGATATGGTCACAGAAACTGCATCAGAGGGCAGAGAAAGGGGGATCTTCCTCCTGAGTCAACTCTATCCTTAAGCTTTCCTACAGCAACCCTCAATAGTCTCCCTCATTTACTGGACCTTAGTCACATAACTACACCAGCATATTAGGGCAGCTGGGGAATGTAGCCTTTTATCCCAAGCAGCAATGTGTCCAACTAGACCTTAAGGTTCTATTATTAAAGAGTCTATATTACAGTAAAGAGCTGGTTATCTCTACCACAGGGATCTGCCCTGTCGTGTGCCCTTTGTTCTCCAGTGGTGCTCATCTCAACTGGTGTGGTCATGGGGAAACATGGGAGTTGATTTCACCAGGGGTTGAAGTTTTATCAAATGACTGATATGAAAGTGCTGATGGGCAGAAATCTAGAACTGTTTTGAGAGAGTAACTAAAATGATGGACCATTGGTTCTAAACTGGATTTGGGAGAAAAGTGAAGGGAGGAGGAAGCTGATGGATAGAGAGAAAGTAGAAACCTAACTCTTTGGACATCCTGATGCAGTGGAAGAAATTGAGTGGGTAAACTTATGCCAGAGGACTCATGTAAAGGGAGAAGTTAGGCTATGAGGAGATGAGACAATGTCAGCCTGAAGCTAAGTGAAGATCAGGGAGACAAGAATTCACCAAACCTGTCAGCACCAATCTTGCTGGCTCAGTCTTTCAAGATCTCTCAAAGAAATATCACGTTGACCATCATCTGCTCACCAGGCTGCCCTCCTGGAACCTGGTTCTGATCACAGTCTAGAGACAACCCCATAAATGTGAGTCCTGGAGCCCTACAGGGTGTCTGGTCAACTCCACATGTGGGAGTTTGGGGGAGAGGGGTTGAGAATTAGAGTGCCCTCAAATGGTGAAACATGAATTGGGGTCCATGGAGGACAAAGTTCAGGCCAGACTGTGTTACCAGCCCTCCTGGTAAGGGGTTTAGAAAACTCTAAGGCAGGCACTCCACAGTGCAGAGCCCTCTGAGGTACGGGACTTACTTGCCCAGGTCTAAGGATGGTAGTTCTCAAATGATCTGGGATTAATGTGAACCGACGGAAACAGAATAAGAGATGGAAACCGGCGTTTGTGTCCGATGTGCCCTACTTGGCAAGCACCAGGCAAGACACTTGCTTCATTTGACCCTCATGAGCACTTGATGAAGGAGGTAATACTACCAAATTCATTTTAAGATGAGGAAAAGCGTGTCCCACGGAGACTATATGACCTCCTCAGGTCCCCCAGTGGTGAGTCCAGGCTCTAAAATGTGCTCTTTTTCTATACCCCAGCTGACTTCTGTGAAGAAAAGATGGCACTGTGATCTTCTCTCTGGTTGCTGGACATTCTCAGACTAAGTATGTTCCATAGTGAGTTTTGGTGATGAGGTTTTGGCCATGGCCCAAAACCTACTCTGTTCTCCTCTCAAGCCAAGGGATAGGAAAGCCCCTTCTCAGATTTGCATTCCATGGTTCCAAGGCTCCCAAATCATTGCCACAAGCCCCAGGACTCCACCTGTGCCTAAAAATTCCCTACATGTTGCTTGGGGAAGGTCCAGCTCACATGTGGAATGAACCCAAGCAACTCCCTGAAGAACTTTTAAAACCAGAGGAAGAGCAATCAGTATGGACGATGGAAAGTTTATTCAGAATCTGACAGGAAATCAGGTTAAGAACATGCTGTGTCAGTCAATGGTGTTGTTAACAATTATTCAGGCTTGGATTTATGTTGGTTGGAACAGACTTTAGACAAAAATCATTAAGATAGGGTGTGGCTGTTTCTTCAACGTTGACTGATGAAACTTTACATCTAGGCAAGGGGCCAGGCTGGAATTTAACATGGCTATGTGGCTAAGCCAATGTTTCAACACTTTCACCAGAAGCCCTTAATGAGATAGATGGCTTCATTTCCTGAGAGGTGTTGGTTTGGGGGGCAGGGAAGAGCTTCCCTACTTTTATAGACAATCTTGGTCTCCTTCTCTTGAGCCTCCATCCTTTCCCTGACCCATCCTTCATGACCCCACTATAAACTACAAATGAATCTATGAAACAGAGCTTCTGTGAAGGCAAAGTCAGGATTTTCATCAAAGAGAGGGGAAGCCTTATTATTTTTTATAAAAACACAGGATTCTGGAAGGGAACATCTGGACAGGGTTTAAGAATAAGATGAGCAGGCTCGGTGCCTGTAGCTCAAGCAGCTAGGGTGCCGGCCATTACACAGGAGCTAGCGGGTTCGAATCCAGCCCAGGCCTACCAAACAATGACAACTACAACCAAAAAATAGCTGAGCGTTGTGGCGGGTGCCTGTGGTCCCAGCTACTTGGGAAGCTGAGGCAAGAGAATCACTTAAGCCCAAGAGCTGGAGGTTGCTGTGAGCTGTGATGTCACAGTACTCTACAGGGTGACAGCTTGAGGCTCTGTCTCAAAGAACAAAAAAGAATAAGATGAGCAGGCTCAGCACTTATAGCCCAGCTGCTAGGGCGCCAGCCACGTACACCAGAGCTGGCAGGTTCAAACCCAGCCCGGGCCTGCCAAATAACAATGACAACTCCAACCAAAAAATAGGTGGGTATTGTGGCAGGTGCCTGTAGTCCCAGCTACTTGGGAGGCTGAGGCAAAAGGATTGCTTAAGCCTAAGGGTCTGAGGTTGCTGTGAGCTGTGACGCCACAGCACTCTACCAAGGGTGACATAGTGAGACTCTGTCTCAAAAAAAAAAAAGAAGAAGAAGAAGATGAGGACGCTGGGAGGCCAATATGGGTGTATCACTTGAGGAGGAATAGCTCATGAGTTTGAAACCAGCCCAAGCAAGAGTGAGATCCTGCCACTACTTAAAAAAAAAACTGAGGCAAGAGTATTGCTTAAGCCTAAGAGTTTGAGGTTGCTGTGAGCTGTGATGCTACAGCACTCTACCAAGGGTGACAAAGTGAGACTCTGTCTCAAAAAAAAAAAATGAGATGAGGTGTCCTTGTATTTCCTATGGTTTTGGCACTACTTTAAGGCTGAGGTGGGTGAGGTACTGATAACCATTAAGCAATGACAAGGCCCCAAGGCTCAGTCAGTAGGGCGCCAGCCACATACACTGAGGCTGGAGGGTTTGAGCCTGGGCCGGGCCTGCTAAACAACAAAACAGTAGCTCTTTCCACTTAACCCTAAGCCAGAGAGAGTTACCCAATCCTCTTGAAAATGATGCTTTCGGCTCGGTGCCTGTGGCTCAATCAGCTAAGGCGCCAGCCACGGACACGTAAAGTGGCGGGCTCAAATCCCCAGCCTGGGTCCACCAAACAACAATGATGGCTGCAACCAAAAAATGGCCAGGCATTGTGGCGGGCGCCTGTGGTCCCGGCTACTTGGGAGGCTGAGGCAGGAGACTCACTTGAGCCCAGGAGTTGGAGGTTGCTATGAGCTGTGATGCCATGGCACTCTACCCAGGGGGATAGCTTGAGGCTCCATCTCAAAAAAAA
>CAUYQV010023137.1:0-29688 GCA_963574575.1 Galagoides demidoff | reverse complement strand
TTGGTATTTTAATAGGGATGGCATTGAATTGGTAGATTGCTTTGGGAAGTAGAGACACTTTAGCAAGTTCATTCTTCCAAGCCATGAGCAAGGTATGTTTTTCCATTTGTTAATATTCTGGGCAATTTCTTTTCTTAGGATATCATAATTTTCCTTATAGATTTCCTTCACCTCTTTTATTAGGTATATTCTTAGGTATTTCATTTTCTTTGAGGCTATGGTGAAGGGAGTTGTGTCCTTAATTAGCCTCTCATCTTGGCTGTTATTAGCGTATACAAAGGCTACTGACTTGTGGACATTGATTTTATATCCTGAGACACTACGGTATTTTTTGATGACTTCCAGGAGTCTTGTGTTTGAGTCTTTTGGGTTGTCTACATATAAGATCATATCATCAGCAAAGAGGGAGAGTTTGACCTCCTCTGATCCCATTTTGATGCCCTTTATTTCCTTGTCTTGCCTAATTGTATTGGCTAGAATTTCCAGCACTATGTTGAATAGTAATGGTGACAGAGGACAACCTTGTCTGGTTTTAGTTCTAAGAGGAAAAGCTTTGAGTTTTACTCCATTCACAAAAATATTAGCTATGGGTTTGTCATAGATAGCTTTGATCAATTTAAGAAATGTGCCATCTATACCTATGCTCGTCAGTGTGCAAATTAGAAAAGGATGCTGGATTTTATCGAGTCCTTTTTCTGCATCTATTGAGAGTATCACATGGTCTTTGTTTTTGCTTCTGTTGATATGGTGAATAACATTTATTGACTTGTATATGTTAAAACATCCTTGCATCACTGGAATGAAACCTACTTGATCATGATGTATGACTTTTTTCATAATAAGCTATAATCTATTGGCTAGGATTTTGTTGAGAATTTTTTGCATCTATATTCATTGGTGAAAGTAGTCTGAAATTCTCCTTTTTAGTTGGGTCTTTTTGTGGTTTCGGTATCAGGGTGATGTTTGCTTTGTAGAACGTGTTGGGGAATATTCCTTCCTCCTCAATTTTTGAGAACAATTTCTGCACTATGGGAATAAGCTCTTCCTTGAAGGTTTGATATAATTCTGATGTGAAGCCATTTAGACCAGGGCATTTTTTTGTTGGAAGATTTTTATTGTTTCTTTAATTTCGGTGCTTGAAATTGGTCTGTTCAGGAGCTCTATTTCTTCCTGGCTAAGTCTAGGGTGAGGGTTTCCAAATATTGATCTATTTCCTTCACATTATCAAATTTCTGGGCATAGAGTTTCTGGTAGTATTCATAGATGATCTCTTGTATCCCTGTGACATCAGTTGTTATTTCCCCTTTATCATTTCTGACTGAGGTTCCTAGAGGTTTTACTTTCTATTTCTAGTTAGTCTGGCCAAAGGTTGATCTATTTTATTTATTTTTTCAAAAAACCAACTCCTTGTTTCATTAATTTTCTGAATGATTCTTTTGTTTTCAATTTAATTGATCTCTGATATAGTTTTGGATATTTCTTTTCTTCTGCTTGGGTTTAGGCTTAGATTGGTCTCCTTTTTCCAATTCCATCAGATGGCTTGTGAGTTTGTTGATGCGCTCTCTTTCTTTCTTTTTTTTTTTTTTTTTGAATGTAGGCTTCTAAAGTGATAAATTTTCCTCCCAGTAATGCTTTTGCAGTATCAGACAGGTTTTGTTAGCTTGTGTGGAAAGTTAATGAAGTTCTTCATTTCCCAAGGAAGTTAATAATTTTCCATTTATTTCTTCCTGCAACTAACTGCCATTCAACAGAATTCGTTTAATTTCCATGCCTTTGTATGTGGAGGTTGAACGTTTTTGCTTGAGTTGAGTTCTACCTTTAGTGCCTTGTGTTCTGAGAAGATACAAGGTAAAATTTCAATTCTTTTGATTCTGTTGAGGTTTGTTTTGTGTCCTAGAATATGATCAATTTTGGAGAATGTTCCATAGGCTGATGAGAAGAATGTATATTCTTTAGTTTTGGGATGGAGTGTTCTGTATGCGTCTATCAAGCACAGTTGTTGTAGGGTCTCATTTAAGTCCCTTATATCTTTGTTTAATTTCTGTTTATATGATTTTTCCATCTCTGTAAGAGGAATGTTAAAGTCCCCTGTTATTTTTGGTATTATAGGGTATCATATTGCTCAGACTGAGTAAGGTCTGTTTCAAGATTCTGGGAGCATTTAAGTTTGGTACATAAATATTTAGAATTGAAATATCTTCTTGTATTTTTCCCTTGACCAATATAAAGTGACCATCTCTCTCTCTCTCTCTTTTTTTTTACCTTGGTTGTTTTAAATCCATATGTATGTGACAATAACATTACAACTTCTCTTTTCTTCTGAATTCCGTTCAGCTGAAAAATTGTCTTCCAACCCTTAACTCAGAGCTTTAATTTGTCTATTGAAGCTAAGTGTGTTTCCTGTAGACAGAAAATGGATGGCTTGTGTTTTTTTTTAATCTGGTCAGCCAATCTAAGCCTCTTCAGTGGGGAATTCAAGCCATTAACACTTATTGAGATAATTGATAAGTGGGATGTGTTCTATTCATCTTATTTTGTGACAGTCCATTGTTTAGTTTTATCTTTGGCATCACTGTGGAAGTTAGGTTTTGTCCTTTAATTTCTGAGTTCTTGCTTTGCTGTTGATCCATTGTGATGGTCAGTGTGTAGAATGGGTTGAAGTATTTCCTGTAGAGCTGGTCTTGTTGTGATGAATTTCCTCAATGTTATATATCAGTAAGTGATTTGATTTCTCTGTCAATTTTAAAGCTTAGCTTAGCAGGATATAGAATTCTGGGGTGGAAATTATTCTGTTTAAGTAGATTAAAGGCAGATGACCATTGTTTTTGTGCTTGAAAAGTTTCATTAGAGAAGTCTGCAGTCACCCTGACAGATTTGCCCCTGTAGGTCAACCAGTGCTTACTGCTGGCAGCTTGAAGAATCTTTTTTTTTTGTCTTGACTTTGGACAGATTCATCACAGTGTGTCTTGGAGAAGCTCTGCTATAGTTGAGGTGACCTGGGGTCTGATATTCCTCTGAAAGGAGTGTGTCAGAATCTTTGGAGATATTTGGGAAAATTTCATTATAATATCCTCAAGTATGGCTTCCATTTCCCTGGGGCATTCTTTTTCCCCTTCTGGGATACCTATAGTGTATGTTTGAATGCTTCATAAAGTCTCATAATTTTGTCAGTGAACCTTCCACTTTCTTTCTCTTCTTTTCTGCCTCTTTAACTATCTGAGTTATTTCAAGACCTTTGTCCTCTACCTCTGAGATTCTTTCTTCTGCATGGTCTAATTTATTGTTGATGTTTTCTATTGCATTTTTTAACTTCCCTAATTGACTGCTTCAGTTCCTTCAGCTCTGCTATATCCTTTCTATATTCTTCATATAATTCATCTCTTATTTGATTCTATTTTTGGATTTCCTTTTGGTTATTTTCCACTTTACCAGTAGTTTCCTTCATTGTTTCCATTATTTCCTTCATTGTTTTCATCATCTTTATTTTAAATTCCCTTTCTGTCATTTCCAGCATTTCTTTATAAGTGGAATCCTCTGCAGTAGTTACCTCCCTGTCCCTTGGAGGGGGGTCACTCTGGACTGGTTTTTCATGTTGCCAGGATTTTTCTGCTGATTATTCCTCATGAGTGTTTTCTTTTACCTATTTCCTTGCCCTAATTTTTATTTCACTCCCTCTTTCTCTTTAAGTTACCATTCCTCTGGACTAGGCTTTTGATGAGTCCTTTTGGTACAGGACCAGAAGGATGAGAATATTGAAAAGCAAGAAGGGAAAAAAGAAAAAAAGAGAAAGGAGGGAGGTGAGTAAAAGAGAATATTGAAAAAGAGAAGAGAGGCACAGAAAGAGGGAGACAGGAGAAATATAGTTGTAGAGTAGGGTGCTTTGACTCAACCTTAAAACCCCCCCAACCTCATGGGCTGCCAGGTTGGGTGATGCCCTTAAGGTCAGCAGCTCTTTGCCAGCCAGTTCTAAAACAGTACCCCACCTCCACCAGTAGAGAGGAAAGACAAAAATGCTACAAATCAAACCAAAACAAGTAAACAGGAACTTTATGGGATAAAATTGGGGGAAAAAACAAATAATAGGGGTAGAAACACTAGTAGAAATGAAGTTCTAATTGTTAAGGAAGGCAACAATGGAAAATTATATTTAAACTAGAAAAATGAAGAAAAAAAGACAGTAAAAAAAAAAAGAAAATTCTAGAGGGAAAATGTTGAAATTAAGACAAAAACAAAAACAGAGCAGTATATATATATCTTTCTGAATATTGTCTGGGCAAAAGGTTATCATCTGGGGCATGAGATGTTAATCACAATGCTGATATGGCTATATGAGATGGAGACTGGAGGCCTCTGCTGATTTCTCAAACCCTTCTGGGTGGAAAGCCTAAATCTCTCCTCATGCCACTTAAAAGGTACTTTAAACTGTTAATCTTGGCTAAGCAGAAGCTTTCCCAGGAAAGCACTTGTTGCTGGGATCACTCCTGAAGTGGCTGTCTGCTTACCCAGTGTGCCAAAACCAGTCTCACTCTATGCCTCTGAGGGCCAAGGCTCTAAAGCATCTCAGTCCCCGCCTTTAGACTGCTCAGTCACTTGATTACTCTCCGGAGCTCTCCTGCTTGATCCTTGCTCTGCGACCCTGAGGGTGGTGCTTGCTGGGGCAATTTTCCCACAATGGCTCCACATGGCCCACAGCCAAACACTATTAGCTCCATCTGGCTCACCGGTGCCGTCCTGGGCCCTAGACAACACTTAAAGTCCTCCTCACTCTTGTCCAAGTTCTCCCAAGGTAGTTCAACTAAGTGCCAAGTCCAAAAAGAACAAAACAGCTCACAGGTAAGGCCTTTACAGTTTGTAGTCTCACTGCTGCTGTACTTACAGCTGCTGTTGGGATTAGTCCAAACGAACACATGCAACCACTTGCCAGTTATCCACTGCTTTTGTCCTCCTCATGGGGTCCAGAAATCTCTTGCTGACTCCCTGTGTCCGCAAAGGAATGTTTCTCAGCAGATCCCACCAGCCAGAGATGCCTGGATTCTTCTCTCTCCAGTCTCACTGTGCCCAGTTGCAAGGAAGCTGTTACTCGGCCACCATCTTCTATTAAGAATTTTTTATTCAAATGATATGAAATATTCTTATTATTTTAATCATTTCTTTGGAGAGCCTTTGGGAAGGGTTTTCCCAAGCCACTTCTTTGATGACCTCATGATAAACCTAAATACTTGATTAGTATGCCAGAAACTGTTTTGCATTATAAGTTAATAATCACTTGACTGGTTGTTAATCTCTTCATTCCTGATTCCTGTGAAATTTGCTTCTGCTGTTTGTTGGGTAATTCTATTAATATCCTAGTAGGCATGTATCCCCACACTTCTCTTTTTCATCAATTTAGCTTTTTGGTTAAAAGGAGAGGCTTTCAAAAGACCGTTCAGAGATTCCCTGTTTCTTGTATTCTTAGGCTGGCATGCTGTTCAGCTCTTTATAAAAGCACATGCATTTTTAGAAAGGCAAAAAGGAGCCTTGTCCAGATCTTCCTTACATCATCAACTTCATAATTTGATGAATATTGTGGAAATTGAAATGAGAAAAATGTCTTTCCTTCATTGATTCTTAGGGCACATTCAATAAGGTCTGATTACATAAGGAGAGTGGCTGATTAATTGGCTTTTTACCTGGGGGAGGTGCTTATATTTATTTAGAATATGAATATAGAGAGTACCATTTACCAGTGTAGTTCAAATAGTATTCTCTTTATAACCAATGACATTGTTAAGGAAGAATTGTAGAAACTTCATGATATACATAAATCCCAATGGATGGTTTATGTGAGAAATATAATTTCAACTTGCTTTCAGTACCAAACAGTATGGGAATTTAGTATACTGCAAGACAATGGCACCAAGGGTATTCCCCACTCTCTTGTATAGATGAAGGAACAAAGATTAAGGAAAGCTGTTAAGAACACATTACTCAAAGACCAACTTATTGAGCACATAGTTGGAGTTTAATAGCTCCTTGCTGAAATGCCAGAACTTGCCCTATAGTTTAGAAATCCCATTGAATAAACCCTTTTCTTTTATACCTATCCTTAGAGATCCATATCTATTGCCAGACACATTTTGAAGAATATCTCTTCGTTTAATTTCTTTTTAAAGAACAACAACAAAAAGGGGAAAATATTTCCACAAAACAACATGAGTTATCAGTTTATAACTTTGTTTACGTAGAAATGAGGCATTATTCTGACTATGCTTTTCTTTTTCTTTCTTCATTTTTTTGAGGTAAAATCTCACTCTATTGCTCAGGGTGGAGTGCAGTGGTACAATCATAGCTCAGTGCAGCCTTGGACTCCTGGGATTAAGTGATCTTCCCTCCTATATAGGGTGCACTAACACATGTGGACAATTTTTAAGTTTTTTTATAGAGATTGGGTCTCACTTTGTTGTCCAGGCTAGTCTTGAACTCCTGGACCCAAGTGATACTCCTGCCTCAATCTCCTAAAATGCTGAGATGTTAGGCTTGAGTCACCATACTTGGTGTCTATTCTATACTTTTCAAATTTCAAATAATTTTGAGAAGGGGAAAAGAACAATGTACTCTGACAGTCGTATTTCTTGGATTCCTCAAAGAAAGATCCATCATTTTCTATATCCCAAAAGTTAGTGGAAGAGCCATAGTTTTTCTCTGTTTTATATAGTATTTTGGTTCCCTTAGCCCTTATGTCAGTTACTGCAGCTTTTTCGGATAAGAAGCTATTGACTTGCTATGGTATAAACAATAGCATCAATAAACTACTTTGACATACAGGCAGGAGAAGAAGACTGAGAAAAAGCTGTACTTTCCTGGAATGATGGTAATAAACAACATAGTCCCTGTTTTTGACAGAGTTCAGAGGAGATCAGAGCAGGGCTTGATCTGGGGCAATGACCTTGTGTGAATGCCAGGAAATCTGCCTGAGTTGATAAATTACCATGGTTTTATATAACATCATGGATTTGTCAGAATTTGATCGTTTTACTTCACCAAGAATCAAACTGCCACCACCACCACAAACAGCCCTTTGAAATCAAGACTGTTGACAATAGCAATAAGTAGAACAAGGTCAAGGTCTTTCAGAAGCTTCCTTCCTTATAGCAGCCAAACAGATGCATTACCTACTCAAGACTTTCCTTTGTTCCTTTGTGCTGTGCTGGCCAGATCCAGAACTGTAATAACAGGAATGATTACACTCTAACATTTTCATGGAATCCTGCCAGCAATGTAATAAAGACTCTTCTGCTGCAGAAAGTAAAGTAATACCTTGGGATGTTTTAATTCTTGTTTGGTATTCCTTAAAAAAATGAAGAGAATAAATTAAAAACAGAGTCCAGCAATAGAAATGATTACTGAAATGAGAAATAACTGGAACAAGAAAGATTTACATAATCTAGACTGTTTCTATTTTGAAAGGAGTGGAGAGAATGTGGGAGGCATGAGTGAACATGATTAATGATTGAGTGATTGTAGATTGGTACCTTTATTTATGTTTTTTTTTCCTGTGATGTGGGAATAAGAGAATGTTTGTGAAATTAAACAGCAACCATCCTGAAAGAAAAGCTCTAAGCTTATTCTTTTCCATGAGTCATATGAAATAAAAGAGGACATGTTGATATATTGTTTTTTTCACTTTTGTAAGTTTTTCTTAGGTAAATTAAATGCTGTAAGTAGGTATAGTAGCAGGGCTGAACTTCCAAGGGCCATTAATCTTTATGCCTCAAGGTGGTCAACTCATCCTTGAAGTGATGAAACCAGAAACCTTCTCCAGTGGACTCAGTCTTTCCTAAGAACATTTCTTCTCCCTTACGAAGTTGTCACAATGGGCCCCCTAGTATATTTACTTCATTGCATTATTCACAGCTTAGAATAACTTTATTTATTGTTTACTTTTTTATTATCCACATCTACCAGACTGTAAAGTCTATGAAGTTATGAGTCACATCTATGGGGTTCTTTGCTGATTCCCCAACACATAAACTGCCATTGCATTATATTGCAGTAAATTACAGCTGGTTTCTTTATCACCTCTGAGGTATATCTGTTCAAAATATCCCGAAATATTTTAGTAAGAGGCACAAGAAAGTACTTAACACCTACACGAGTGCATCTTGGAATTAATAAAGTATGGTGAGGGAGCTGTTATCACACCACTTACTATTATATTTTCACCTGTCTTGTGCATTGGCACTTGGAGGCTGGTAGACAGTATTTACCAATGAACAAAACTCATCAGCACCAAATTCGCTTTGGAAAATCTATTTTGAACCCTTAAAAATATTTTAAAAGGAGACACACATATGTATTGGCTCATTCAGCTGAAATTATATTTCACAGGGTCAGGTTCAACAAAAGGGTAATGGGGAAATTTTTTTCTTCTGAATTTCAGTGATTAAGCAACCATTTCTATTGTCTGCTTATGAGTCTTAACAAATATTGTAGCTACAACCATAATTACTAGATTTTGTTTTTGTTTTGCTGAACCATTTTTATTGAAGAATGCCAAGCACAGGCAACATTACATGCAAACACTGAATTTAAATAAAACAACTCAATAATTCAGTAGACAAAAGGAAAACATTAATAATGAAAAAATAAGGCAACTGATTTTTTTCCTTGGCATTTGCATTTTTCCATTTACATTTTCATTCTAAAGTCATGCCAAAGTTGTCATTGTTTTGCATGTGTTAATATGAGAACTACTTGATTTCCCAGTGAAAGACTTTAATGATTCACTTTGATTCTGCTTCATTACAAGGAAAATTAAAAGCATTTTGTCATTTGTGCTCACTCTTATAATTTAATCCTCCTGCTTTTTATTTCAAATGCCAAAATGTGTGCTTATTTATCCTGACATCAACTTGAATGGGACGGGACCATTCTACTGAACACAGAGGCTTCAATGTTTTCTTTTACCTTAAGAGAGACCTAAGATATTCTTTGTAGCTATTGATGACACACAGGTTACTCTCAGGCCTATCTATGCCCTGTTTCATAAATCTACAAGGTATAATACTTCTGCAGAACTGAGAGGTTGTATGGTAGCTGATAACTACCATTTATTGGTTGCTTACTACCTACCAAATAATGCATGAGTATTTTGCATACAATATGTCATTTAACAGATATAGACACTGTTATTATCTCTATTTATAGGTAAGAAAACTAAGGTCTAGGAAGATAAAATGTCTTGACCAAGGTTACAGTCAATAAATGGTAAAGCCAGAATTAAAATTCAAACATATTGTCAAACCTTATGACAAAAAGAGGAGGGGAGAGAACTGAGGACAGTTACTGGAGCTACCATGCTATATTGTAAACATGGCTTTTATATATGCTGGGAAGTAATGTCTAGACTACGACTTAGGAGTAGCTCTATATATTTACCTTAAAAGTATGGATTTTTAAATAGCAGGACCTTTCATCATGACCTCTAGCTGCCTGCCCAGGTGGGGGTTATTCAGCTAGATAAACATATGGATTCAACTTTTGACTTGATGTTCCTTAAGTATTCAGCAAAGAAATTCCTTACATAGATTTATAATAGTGTATTTACTAACCACCAAGGGAAGAATCAGGTACAATATAGCTCCATTGATTAAGTACTCTAAATAAACTGAGATGTGGCATAGAATGTGGAGTGCTAATGTTTATTTTTAGATACAACAGGTGCTTATGTGCACAGATGCTTATTTCAGCACCTTGTGAAAAAGTGTTTCTGACCTACATGACTAAAATTGGAAAAGGTTATGGGTAATATGTTCATA
Source organism: Galagoides demidoff (assembly GCA_963574575.1). Classification (NCBI taxonomy): domain Eukaryota; kingdom Metazoa; phylum Chordata; class Mammalia; order Primates; family Galagidae; genus Galagoides; species Galagoides demidoff. The sequence continues at coordinate 19,891 of CAUYQV010023137.1, read as the reverse complement.
GGTTCATTCATAAGAAAAGTTGTATAGTGCCAGCTAGTAAGAAGTGCAATAGGCAATGAAGGTGGTATGTATACACCATAGAAAATTATTAAGCCTCCCAAAAGAATGAAATCCTGTCATTTAAGATAAGATTGATAAAATTGGAGGGCATTATGTTAAGTAAAATAAGTCAGGGACATAAAGGTAAACACTGAGTGTTCTCACTTGTATGTGGAAGCTAAAAAACATCTTACAAGGGTACATGTGAATCTTTCTAAATGTAAAATATAAATGTCTTAATACAATAATTAAGAAAAGCCCATGAAAGCTATGTGAAATAGTTTGGTGAAAATATTTCAAATTGTATATAAAATCAGCACACTGTACCCCACGACTGCATTAATGTACACAGCTATGACTTAACAACAACAACAACAAAAAATAGCTCACCTCATAGAAGTAAAAAGTAGAACAGAGAATACTGGAGGCTTGGAAAGGTAGAGGGAAGTGGGATAGGAAGAGGCTTATTGTCTAGAATAAAAATTACAGCCAGATAGAAGGAATAAGTTCTGGTATACTACACCACTGTAAGATGACTGTAGTTAACAATAGTATATAGTGTCAAATAGCTGGAAGATGGATATTGAATGCTCCCAACACAAATAAATAATAAATGTTTGAGAATGTGGATATAGTAAAAATTACCCTGATCTGATCACTATGCATTACATGTATCAAAACATCAGTATGTACCTCATGAACATGTACAATTATTGTTTGTCAATTAAGAAATAGAAGTCACAAAAGGCAAGGATGGGTGCTAACTTTAAAAACACATACAGCCACACAAGGAATATTGATCAACTTTTATAAAACACATTGATATCATCAGGGAATTAAGACATCAAGAAAAGTCAACACAGGTGTTCAAGTTCAGGAACAGAAAGTAGAAATAAGTTCTCATCAAAAGACAAGGAGTACCAATGACAGAAAGAAATTGCAAAGGGAAAAGCACACTAAGGGAAGAGAAAAGAGGACAAGGTAGGAGTGAAAGATTAGATTAATTTTCCTCAATTTAAGTAGAAAAGATACTCTAAATCTACTTATTAGTATACGTACTGAAGTATTTTGATGCTTCTGTAGGTAGGTAAAGAGACATAATACCATAGTGAGTAAGAAGGATGAGGTGGGAAGGGGGAAAGAAGGTGGGATCTGGAATCAGTGTGCTTCAGATCAAAACCTAGTTCTGTCATTTACTAGTTGTGCGACCTGGGGCAAATCATTTTACATTTCTGTGCCTCTTTTTCCTAATCTGTAAAATGTGAGCACTGATAGTATTTACCTTGTAGGGTTGTTATGAAAATTATAAGAAATGAGGCATGGGGGAGGGTGGGGCAAGATGGCTGACTAGAGGCAGCTTTCATCAGAAGGTCCCATCCAGAAGGGGGAACATTAGACTGACGTGAACTTGAAGCAGTTGAAATTTGCAGGGGGTAGATCACAGGGAGAAGAAATTAAGGTGCTTAGAAACCCCACTGAGACCAACTACAAGGCCAAAGATGAGAAAGAGGAGAGGAGAGAACTAAGGACAGTTATTGGAGCAAACCAGACTCAGAGGAGGCCAGAACTAAATAGAAGGATAAGGGGTACTCCTCCCTTACCCAGGAGGCTTTCTGCAAGCAAAGAACCACAGAATCTTTCACCTCATGGGAGAGAGCCACCAGGAACCCAGTTATCCTGTACCTAGAGATATTCTCCTAGGGGGCTCCCTCCTCCTGGCAGAATAGTAAACAATTTTGGGTTCAGCTGCCTTGTGGTCATGGCCCATCCCACTTTTTTTCTTTAGTTACTGAACAGATTTTCTGCTGCTTAGACATGCTTGCCTCTGTGCTAGTGAGTTGAGAATGTCAGCCTGGCTCAGACAGCTAGAAGGGCTGTCCCACCTCCAGGCACAAGAGAGGAGAAGGAGCTTGGACTCTACCTAGCCCCCATAGTGACCCCAGAAGCAAGCATGACAGAGGCTAATCTGTCACCATCAACCAGTAAGATCCACAGTCAGCTACAGGGGGGAAGGGATACAGGTCCTGCCCCAACAGTAGATCTGATGGAAACTCAGAGGGTCCTCTGCATTATGTGGTTCAGGAAACTGGGAGCTCCCTGCCCCTCACTGCAGGAGAAAATTATGGCCCAACTACACTGATATTGGCAAGGTGGGTCTCAGCCAGGTCTACCTCCTACTGGGGGGGTACTTTCCCCATCCTGTGGAGTGACTTGGTTCAGCATCTGTACCCCACAGGCTCCTCTTGGAGGTTCTTCCCCCAGCTCCAATCCTATTGGATTGGAGGGTGAAGGTCTAGCCTCAGGTGATCCCACTGTAGGAAATCCTGGTAAGTATATAGCAAGCTGCAGATTCTCCTCCCCAATGGCATGAGAAAGCCATGGTTTTTTATATCTGTCATGGGCAGAGTTGATTGTTTGGCGAAAACTGCCAATTGAATCTGATGGGGATGGGGCTGACACTTTGATGAAAGCCACAATATTTTTGTACTGGTCATGGCAGGGCTGCCACTTCGCCTGGAACACTTATACTTGCTATCCAGGAGCCACCCTCCACCTAGGAGCATCACCTGGAGGTTCTTCCCCCAACGCCACCAAACATGTCCTAATGGGATTTGCATATTCTGCAGTCCAGAAAGGGAGCTTTGGGAGGCTATATGTGGGAAAGGCCATCTGCATCAGCAGGAGCTCATTTAAATAGTCAGTGGTGAAGAAGACTGGTGAGATCCACATCCTAGGGACTCTGGATCTGATTCCAGCATGCCACCTTTAGTTTCTAGATGACCTTAAAACCCTAGTGAATGGGTCAACATAACAACATGCTGCTGCATTGCTCAGAAAAGTCCTGGAAGGAGCAAGGTGAACTCCATGCATAGAACCCTGGAAACCTATATAAGTCAGCCTGTTTTAGTACTCAAATATCTCCAAATCACTGATGATCTGGATATCTGTGTAGCAACCAGCTGCTTTGCTCTGGCAGGTCCTAGAAGGATTGGGCCAAGCTTTACTTGCAGGGCCCACTGATCTCAACACCAGACTCTAGGACAGTGGTTCTCAATCTTCCTAATGCCTCCTAATGTTGCTACCCTTTAATACAGTTCCTCATGTTGTGGTGAGGAACTCATGACCCCTCATGTTCCTCATGACCCCCAACCATACAATTATTTTCATTGCTTCTTTATAACTATAATTTTGCTACTGTTATGAATCATAATGTAAATATCTGATATGCAAGATATATTTTCATTGTTACAAAAGTGTTGTGACCCACAGGTTGAGAACCACTGCTCTAGGATTAGACATCACATTAGTACTAAAAAAAGGCAGCCAAATGGCCCCCATACCTGCTGAGCAGCTGGAGAAACAAGAAGCTGCCACTTGGCGCTGGCAAGTCCAAAAAGGGGCCTGGCGATCTTTGTGCTTTGGGGCAGCCAGGACCATCACTAGCTCACCTGGCTTGACATCCAAAGTTCTCCATAGCCAGTTAAACATCATTATTGACAGCAGGTAGGTGTGCCACTTTGTTGGCTTATGCTCCGGCTGCCTCCTGGGGACTGCCTAAGAGAATCCAATTAGAATATCTCTCAATGGCTCAGTGTTCATAGCTCAGTGGTTAGGGCACCAGCCATGAACACCAGGGCTAAGGGCCTCAAATCCAGCCTGGGCCTGCTAAGCAAACAAACAAACAACAGCAGCAAATAGCTGGGCATTGTGGTAGACAGCTGTAGTCCCTGCTACTAAGGAGGCTGAGGCAAGAGAATCACTTGAGCCCAAGAGTTTGAAGTTGCTGCGAGCTATGACATGACAGTGTTTTACAGAGGGCAACAAAGTGAGACTTTTTTTCTCTAAAAGAAAAAAAAAAGAATATCTCTCAGCAATTCAGGAAAACCCTAACATTCTACCTTAAATTTTTTTTTAAAAATCAATAAATTGAATAAATTGAAAACACACATGGGACACATGGGGAGGAATCAGCAGGAGAATATTGGCAACAAGAAAAATTAGAGCAGATTATCTCCCTCAAGAGATGACAAAAGAGATACAGCTGAAAATATTATCTATAAAGGATTATTGAAGTGAAGTGACAGAGAATTCAGAATATGGATGGCAAATAAGATGAATGGAATTGAAGATAAGACATCCAAAAAGAAGTCCAAAATCTATTTCAAGAAGTCGATGAAATTAAAGACAAAGCCAGCAAGGTTCTGTAAATAATTACAAAAAATATATCAGAGCTTGAAAAACTGAAAAGGCATACAGGGAGTTTCAAAACACAGTATAGCATCTCAACAGTAGAGTAGAACATGGGGAGGGAAGAATCTCAGAAATCAAAGAAAAGACTTTTGAACTAACCAGATAATTTAAAGAGGCAGAAAAGAAGAGAGCAAAAGCAGAGCAATCTTTAGAGAGATATGAGGCTACATGAAGTACACAAACATAGGAATAATATGGATCCCTGAAAGGAAGAAGAGAGTCCCAAAAGCATGGAATCTCTACTTCAAGACATCATGGTGGACAATTTCCCAAGCATTGTGAGAGACCCAGAAATTCAGCTACTAGAGAGTTACAATCCCAGAATGACTCAATTCAAACAAAGCATCTCCTAGACACATTGTAATTAACATGGTTGAAGTCAAACTGAAAGAGAAAATTCTAAAAGTAACCAGGTGTAAACAATTTCTTGACTAAAAGGGGAAAAACCTCAGGGTGACAGCAGACTTTTCAGTGGAAACTTTTCAAGCCAGAAAAGAGTAGTAATCTGTCTTTAATCTTCTTTAAACAAATTCAGCCCAGGATTTGGTATCCTGCTAAAATAAGTTTCCTATTTGATGGAAAAATCAAATATTTTTACTGACAAACAAGCATTGAGGAAATTCACCACAAGACAAGCTTTGCAGGAAGTAGTCAGATGTATTCTATACCCTGATCATCACAATGGGCCCTAATCTAAGTAAAGGCACTCAGAACCTAAAGGACAAAGCCTAGCTTCCAGAGAGATGCTAGTGATAAAACCAAGCAATGGCCTTCCACAAACCAAGATGAACAGAACTCCACAATATTTATCAATTCTATCATTAAATGTGAATGTCTTGAATTTGCCACTGAAGAGGCACAACCTGGCTGTCTGAATAAAAAGGCATAAGCCAAGTATATAATGTCTTCAGGAAACACATCTAACCTCCAAGCAGAAAAACAAGAGGGAGAAGGTTTGCAAAACAATATTTAAGGCAAATAGAAATCAGAAAAAAATCAGGAATTTCCATCCTTTTTGCTGATACCTTGGTATTTAAATCAAGAAAAATGAAGAATGAAAAAAGATGAATAATAAATACTGATTAAGGGAAAAATACAATAAGAAGACATTTCAACCTAAGTATCTATGCACCTAACTTAACTCCTTCCAGATATATAAATGAATCCTAGATGAACAATATGATATCTTGCAACATTATAATAACTTGGGACTTCAATACCTTTCTGACAGAACTAGACAGATCCTCCAAGCAGAAAGTAAAGAAAGAAGCAATGGACTTACACACACTTTAAAACAAATGGGTGTAACAGACTTATACAGGACATTCCATGACAATAAAACTGAGTATATGTTCTTCTTGTGAGCCCATGGATCATTTTCCAAAATTTATCATACCTTAGTGCACAAATCAAATCTCAACTGATTTAAAAGAATAGAAATTATACTTTACATGTTTTCAGAACATCATGGAATAAAAGTAGAACTCAACTCTAAGAAAAATCTTCATCCAAAAACAAAGTCATAGAAACTAAGCAATCTTGTGTTAAATTACAGTGGGGTCAAGGAAGAGATGAAGAATGAAATAATTTTATTTCTAGAGCAAAATGGCAATGAAACCACAACTTACCAAAACCAGTGACATACTGGAAAGACAGTCTTAAGAGGCAAATTTATCTCATTAAATGTCTGCATTGAAAAAACAGAAAGGGCACAATCAGTATCCTAATGAGTCATCTTAAAGAACTGGGAAAGGAGAAGCAATCTAATTTAAAATCTAGAATAAGAAAAGAAATAAATTAGATTAAAATTAAATGAAATTGAAAACAATAAAACCATTCAGCAAAACAAAAAATTGGTTCTTTGAAAAGAATAATAAAATCAAGAAATCCTTGTCTAGGTTAAACTAGAAAAATAAAAGTAATATCTCTAATAACCCCAATCAGAAACAAAAGGGGAAATAACAACAGCTATCACAGAGATATAAAAGATCATCATTGGTTACTACAAAAAGCTTTCTGCCCCCAAATTTGACAATGTGGAGCAAATAGATCAATATCTGGATTGTCACCATTCCCTAAACTCAACCAGAAAGAACTAGTTAATTTTGAACAGATCAATATAAAGTACTGAAATTGCAACAACAGAAAAAAATCTTCCAACAAAGAAAAATCCTGGACCAGATGGCTTAGCAGCAAAATTCTACCAAAACTTCAAAGAGAAACCCATACCTATATTGAAAAACCTATTCCAAAACATTGAGAAGGATAATACCCTCACTAACTCCTTCCATAAAGCATATATTAAGCTCACACCGAAATCAAGAAAGGACCGAACAAAAAAGGGAAACTACAGGAAAGTATCCTTTATGAATATCAACGTGAGCATATTTAATAAAATCCTAGCAAAGAGAACACAGCTACACATTAAAAAAAATTACACATCATGATCAGATTGACTTTAGCTCAGTGATGCAAGGTTTGTTTAACATACAGAAATCTGTAAATGTAATTCACCATATAAATAGAAGCCAAAGACCATATGATCTTCTCATAGATGCAGAAGCACTAGAGAAAATTCACCATCCTTTTCTGACAAGAACACATAATAGTCATAGATGGGACATTTCTTAAACTGCTAAAAGCCATCTACAAGAAACTCATAGCTAATATCATGCTGACTGAGTAAAACTTAAAGCATTTCCACTTAAAACTAGAGCCATAAAATGATGGCCACTATTGCCATTACTATTCTACATACTATTGGAAGTTCTAACCAATGCAATCAGGCAAAAGAAGGATATCAAGGGTGTTCAAATGGGGATAGAGGAGATAAAAACTCTCCCTTTGATGATGTTGTGATCTTAAACTTAGAAACCCCCAGGGACTTAACCACAAGGGTTCTGGAAGTGATTAAGAAATATAGTAATGTCTCAGGATATAAAATCGGTGTCCACAAATCAGTAGTTTCCATGTATGGCAATAACAGTCAAGCTGAGAATTAAATCAAAGACACAATACCTTTCACAGTAGTTTCAAAGAAAATGAAATACCTAGGAATATACCTAACAAATGATGTGAAGGACCGCTATATTGACAACTATGAAACCTTGGGGAAAAAAACAGCAGAAGAAATTAACAAACGGAAGAACATACCATATACTCACGGTTGGGAAGAATCAATATTGTTAAAAATGTCAATACTATCCAAAGAAATCTACAGATTTAATGCAATCTCTATTAAAGCATCAATGTCATACTTTGAAGAACTTGAAAAAATTGTACTTCATTTCATATAAAACCAGAACAAAAGCCCTGTAGAGACAACCCAACCTTATGAAATAAAAACAAATCTGTAGGCATCACCTTACAACACCTCTGGTTACACCATAAGTCATTAGTGATCAAAGCAGCATGGTACTAGCACAAAAATAGAGACATAGATCTATGGAATAGAATAGAGAACCTAGAGATGAAACCAGCTGCATATCGCCATCTGACCTTGCATAAACCAAACAAAAGCATACACTGGGAAAAGAATCCTTATTTAATAAATGGTTCTGGGAAAACTGGTTAGCTACATGTAGAGGACTGAAATGGACCCATACCTTTACCACTTAGAAAAATTGACTCACCATGAAAAACATTTAAATTTAGGACACAAAATGGTAAAAACTCTAGAAGAAATTGTGGGAAAGACTCTTTATTATATCAGCTTAAGGGAAGACTTTATGAAGAAGACCCCATTTGTTACAGCAGCAACGCTAAAATATATAAGTGGGACATCATCAAGCTAAAAAGCTTTTGCACAGCTAAGGGTTCAATAACTAAAGCATACAGCAACCTTCAGAATGGGAGAAAATGTTTTTATGCTACAAATCTGACAGAGGACTGATAACTAGAATCTACAGAGAACCCAAAATACCCAATAAGAAGAGTAAACAATTCTATTATTGGGAAAAAGACATGAATAGGACCTTCTCCAAAGACAACAGCTGAATGTCCAAAAAACACAGACAAAATACTCATCATCCCTAATAATCAGACAAGTGCAAGTCAAAACCACCTTGAGATATCACTTAACAGCAGTGAGAATAGTGAACATCACAAATTCTCAAAGCTGTAGATTCTGATGTGAATGTAGAGAGAATGGAACACCTTTCCATTGTTGGAGTGCCTTAAAACTAATACAGCCTTTTTGGAAAGAAGTATGGAGAATCCCCAAAGAGCTAAAAGTAGACCTCTCATTTGATTCCACAATCCCATTACTAGGTATCTACCCAAAAACAAGAACATAATTTTTCCCACAAGGATATTTGCACTATGATGTTTACTAAAGCTCAATTTAGAATAGACATGATGTGGAATCAACCCTAGTGTCCATAACCTCCTGAATGGATTAATAAACTGTTTATGTATATTAATACCATGGAATACTATCCAGCCATGAAAAGATGGAATTTTACATCTTTTGTATTAACCTGAATGGATTTGAAGATATTTTCCTTAGCAAAGGATCATAAGAATGGAAACCAAGTATCCCATGTACTCAATGTTAACATTAAACCAGTAGCTGTCAAACTACACGTTCATGCCAGAGAAAAACACAATTAAATTCAAGTGGGAATGAGAGGGAGGAGGAAGGGAGGGAAGGTGAGAGTGGGATTGGTGTGCTCCTACCTAATGGGCACAATATAGTGGGTTATGGCACAACTCTTGGGTGAAGGGCTCAACTACAACTTGGACTTCATCTAACAAATGCAAACAATGTAACCTAATAGTTTGTACCCTTATGTTAATCTGTGATTTAAAAAGGAGATTACTATCACTCAATAATGTCATAGCCATCATAACACTGTATTTCCTAAATGTCTTACTTACATGTTTTATAGTGATGCTGGTGCAAAGAAACTTACTATGCTGCCATTTGTATGAAAGTACAGCATATGCAACTATGTACAGCAGATTATACTTGATAATAATAAACAATTATGTTACTGGAAAAAAGTAATGATGCATATTAATCACATATGGTAAAGTCTAGCACACAGTAAGAGCTTAATAAGGGACATTTATTTCTATTTTGTGTTTAGCATGACATTGTCCATGTGCCTGTAGCATTGTTAAGCCACAGTATATTTTAAGTAGTATATTTTGATAAAAATTCCTTGAGGGCTAGGCTTGGATGACTTGCCTATTATTGCAAAATGTACTTTTCATGAACTTCTCTTTGAGCTTTGGTGAAAGGGTTTTATTTGTCAATAGGGTGAGGATAGAATTGACTGAGTTTGGAAATGGTTTGGCTATTAACATAAAGGCTTTTAAGTCAGAAAGCCTTGGGGTTCTATTGTGGTTGCTTACTTTATTCAGCACAAAAAAGAATCCCTACTTCTCTTCTTCCCATAACATTGCTCCCACACCCACGCCTGGGGCTGGGGTATATTTTCTTCATACTTCTATAAGCATTGAGAGGGAATCAGAGAGGTAGGCTAACCTGAGCCTACAATGCCGGCAGGGAGCCAGTATGGCATTGATGACTTCAGCACAAGAGGAAAGCTCTAGTTTCTCTCACTGTTTGATGGCTTTGGGGATGGTTGAAAAATAAAACCCAATCTGTCTTGTAACTAACTTCATTCTTTTTAAATGCTTAATTTCACATTCTGTGAATACCAAATTCCTTATAGTAAGTTTAATGTTCATTCCAGATGTTAGTCCTGAAAACAAATAATTTCCTCTGGAGGGGAAGTCCAATTTAAAAAATATAAATAAAAATTTTGGCTTGATATGGTGCTAATAAATCAGCCTAGGGACTTGATGCATCTGATAGTTACCAATTATAATGATAAAATGACTAAGAAGTAGTGTCTAGAGTTGTTTGAACTAGTTGAATGAAAGGCTGAGAGCTAAGAATTGTTTCATTTTATGGATGGAGATGCTGACATTTAGGGCCCATAGGTTCAAAGTTGACTTAGCCTGATAAATACATGTTGCTTTACCTGTATCAAACACTAGTATGTTAGGTTTAATTTGGAAGTTCCTATGGTTTAGAGTTGGAGAGGATTGCAGATATCAGCTTTATAGGACTTTCGGTGGTACTGGTTTCTAAGATTTAAATACTACTGCTTGCATCTCATTTCAATAAAAATGGGATTAAATCATTACTTCCCAAGTTATTATTGACTGGCTGATGAATAGATGTCAGCAACATACTTTCAGGATTATATTAGAACAAAGAAAAAATCTTTTATGTTGTTATATTGTGCTTTATTTTTGAAAATCCTCGACCTCCAGTGCATGATCTTAGGGGACCATTACTTACCTTACTGTTTTTGTATTACTTAATAGAGGGTCCATATGAATGGTTTTTTTTTTTTTTTTTTTTTACTGAATGGTAACTATGTACATTAATGCACTTCTGGGGTACAGTGTGGTGTTTTCACATACAATTTGAAACATTTCATCAAACTAGTTAACACAGCCTTCATGTCATTTACCTAGTTATTGTGCCAAAATGTTCATATTCTACTCTTAGAAAGGTTCACTTGTACCCTAGTAAGAAAAACCACGTAAGTGATCCCTCCAGTCCCCCTCCCTCCACCCAATCCCCCCTTCCTCCTCCCTCCCCACTCCCCATATTCTTGGGCTGTTATTAGGTTATAGCTTTCATGTAAAAGGTATAAATTAATTTCAAAATAGCGGTGTGTACATTGGATACTTTTTCTTTCATTCTTGTGATACGTTGCTCAGAAGAACATTTTCCAGCTCCATCCATGTGAACATGAAGGACGTAAAGTCTCCACATTTCTACATACTGATTATAAATACCAACACATAAAGAAGTATAAAGAAATATATGGAAATAATAAGCATCAAAAAATCCAGGGTGTAGCTGTTTTGTGAAGCATCTAGCATGTTCTCCATAAGTTTCCATAGAGTTATCATAAGACCTTAGGATTCCACTTCTAGGGATACACCCAAGAGAATTGAAAATATATGCTCCCACACAAACTTGTACACAACTGTTCATCCAATAAGCACTACTCATAAAAACAAAAAAGCAGAAACAACCCAAAGGCCTATCAACTCATGAACAGGCAAACAAAACGTGGTATAGTCACATAATGGAAAATGACCCCTCTATAAAAAGCGATGACATACTGATCTATGCTATAACATGGATGAACCTTGAAAATGTAATGTGAAGTAAAAGACGCCAGATATGAAGGAGTAAGGGCCGTGCGGTTTATGTGGAATGTTCAGAACAGTCAAACCCATAGAGACATAAAGTAAACACATGGAGGGCTGGGAAATGGGAGATGATGGCTGTAATGGTTACAAGGTCTCTTTGGGGATTGATGAGACTGTCCTAAAATTGAGTGCAACAAATCTGTGAATATCATTGAACTGTACACTTTAATTGCATGTAATGCATATGGTATCTCAATAAAAATGTTATTTAAAATATCTGAGAAGTGATTATTTCTGGGGGAGAGAAAGCAGTGAGATTTGCGGAGAAGCACCTAGGCCTTCCATTATATTAGTGATATGCTATTTCTTATACTGGGCTGTAGGTAGCTGGGTGTTCATTATATTATTTGTTCTACCTAATACGCGATTTTGTTTACTAACCTAATTTTATTTAAATGATATTTCCAGAAGGGAGAGCAGTGTTCTGACCAGTGTGGGTACTATCATCACCATCATCACCATCACCTCCAAGTTCTCAGCCAACATTCCAAACAAGATACATCTGCCATGTTTACATAAATGTGTAGGCATCAGGACCCCACACCAGACCTCTTGAATCAAGGATCTCTGAGAAGGTAAACTGACCATGAAAAATAGTCAGCTGATCAGGCTGGACCATCCCACTGGAGAACAGTGGACAGTACTTTCCTGCTGAGGCACCCCAAAATGATGTTGTGCTTTTTGGCAGTCTCATTATGGTAAAGACTAAGATTTCAGAGTATAGGTATAAACTTGTCTTTAAAAAAAGAAAAAAGAAAATAAAAGGATAACATAGGGCCATCAATACCTGCTTCTAAAAACAATGGACTGTCCACTCAGGCAAACCATTGTTTTCTTCTCATCCTGGATTTGATTGGGTGTAAGCACTGTTCCTTCAAAATGCTGAGTGCAAGAGCTCATTGCATTGTCAATTTTATTTTTTTTTTAAAGATGCCTTGTCTTTAATGATTCCAGGTTTCTCAAACATTTTAAACTTGAAATCCCATCTTATTTTTGCCACTGGCACCTGTATTGTTATTTATTTATAATTTTATCTAATTTTAAATTGACTCACTTTTGAAAACTACCTTCACGTAGGCAAAGAAATTCATGAAATTAAATTACAGGTTTGATGTGCTTAGGGGTGAGGACCTGCGCCTTAAGGAAACCTTTGGTCTTTTGGGTCCTTAAGTGCTTCTTTGACAGAATCCCAATTTACGTAACAAATCTTTTCATTAAAAGGGGTGTAGCAGGAAAGATGAAGATTTTCTTGCCTCCTTTGGGGCTTAAAATAGAACAATCTTGAAATCAGAGGCCACGGGTTTCCTACAACTTACTGGAAAAGTTTTGCAGTCAGAATTTTATTCTGAAAAATCTGTTCCATCCTCTTTCCAGAGTTTGGAAAGCTTCCGGCCTTACGATTCTACATAGTTTGTCTCTGACGTTCCATTCTGTAAGCATTTTCTTCACACTACATCCCTTCCTTCCATTGTTGATTCGTCCCAACGTCATTCCTTTTATTTCAATGCCTTCTTCTTGTTCTCAGAGTGAGTTCATGGTTACAGATGCTCCCTTTTGCTCCCCTGCCCGGTGAGGCAGTGTGAGTGTCTTGGTGGCATTTGAGAGTTACTGGGTAGCCTTTGATAAGTGACATCAGAAAGAAACTGCTAGATGGTATACACAGTGTCGCCATGATAAGTACATTTCAAGAAATCGAATTTGAGCATAGACAGAGGCAGAGGGATTTTAAAGCACCCCGGGGAGACCCCAGCATGTTCCTTTAGGAAAACTCACATAGGAGGCAAACAATGGATGTATCGAAGGCAGTGTTTAGCTAGTCTTAATTTAAATGATATTTGCTTTATGACAGCCCCACATACTACAATTTATATTTCTGACACTGTGGCAGCAAATTTTAAATAATACTTTGAACAGTAGTTTTTAAATGATGGATTACAAAATGTACCATATCTATGACCCCAGTGGAGAGTCTGTTTCTGAACATACAGTAATAAAAATTTGTGAAGTCAGGTTCAGCATTTTTTTCACAGAGAGGAGTAAAAGATTTGCAAAGTTAAGTCCCCCCTTACTGCACACACACACATATCTACATGCAATATAAATACGTACATATCCATACACATAAATATGCATCCACAGTTGTTAGACATTTAGGAAGTCCTCAAATAACTCTAGAGATATGAAAAGCACCATGGAAGTCAGCTCACAAAAGGGACAGCTGACAGCCACATCAGCAGTGGAAGCCGTACAATGGTGGCTTATCTAGATAGCACGATTTGCTGCAAGCATTCACGCACTCTGTGCTGCCTAAGCACTACTCGACTATCGTTTTAGTGGCTGGGGAATATTATTTAAATTTAGTAAACCGAACACCAAATTGTTTACAAAGTACTGGCCAATGATTCCATCTTTATAAATTAATTTTCTCCCAAATATGATCAAATTTGATTTCTTGAAATATACTTATCATGGCGACACTGTGTGTACTATCTAGCAGTTTTCCTTTTGAGGTCACCCAGTAACTCTTAAATGCCACCAAAATACTCACACGGATACACACAGTCCCAAAAGAAATGTATAATCCTACAGTTCAGAAGAAAAAAAAAACAGAAAGAGGCTTTCGATTGGTTTATTTTTGTTCGTTGTTTTTACTGCTAAAGAAGAGTTTAAAGCAAATATTTACATGCAGGTCAATCAATTGTGGGTGCAGTGAAGATCATTTGAAACCTTGGGGCAGTAGTTTTACTAAAGGGAAGAAGGGGAAAAGGGGCAGTGGGCTCTGTGACCACTGTGCAGGTTGCAGGACGGCCTGAGGCTAGATGGGCCATAAAACCCACAGCCAAGGCTGCCCTAGACCTATCCTATTCTATCCAATAGAAACTCAACCAATCTTACACCTGCATGTCTAGCTTTGTCTTTAAACTATGCAATCCAACACTTAGACTGATGTAATTCTTTTCGAATATAATTTTTAGGTACTCTTCAAAAAATATAAAAATAACATGTGCTCATCCCACCAGTGAAACAGTGCAAAACTGAGTAATAAAAGAAGGTACTACACTCCCTTCTAGCCATACATAGCCTTTCTGCACATCTCACCCTCGAAGGGACTTGGAGTCAGACTGCCTTGTCCACATACTGGCCTCCATCTTGGTGAATTTGAATAAGCCTCAGTTTCCTTATTCTCATAATAGGAATAAGTTATAGCACCTACCTTCTCTACATATGACTATGTATGTAATGTATATAAACAAAGGTTAGGTAGTGTGGGGCTTATCAAACCTATTTTGGCATTTAATACATTCCCTAGGGGACTGCCTATCATTAAATATTCTTTTTAAGAAAACATTTTTTTAGCATCAGTGTGCCAATCACTGTTCTAGTTTCTGGTAAGACAGCGTGAAGGTAAAACACACTGCTGTAAGAATGAAATGTCAAGTCACAACTTGGGAGAAAGTATTTGCTAAACGTACCTAACAAATACCTTATATCTAGAATACACACTTTAAATCTCCATAAACTCAATTAAAGAAGTTCCTAAATGAACCAAAATTTCGAACAGATGCATCACTAAAGATGGCGTGCAAATGGCAAGTGACACATAAAAGATACGTTCAAGGCTCGGTGCCTGTGGCTCAATCGGCTAAGGTGCCAGCCACGTACACCTAAGGTGGTGGGTTCGAATCCCCAGCCTGGGCCCGCCAAACAACAATGATGGCTGCAACCAAAAAATGGCCGGGTGCTGTGGCGGGCGCCTGTGGTCCCAGCTACTTGGGAGGCTGAGGCAGGAGACTCGCTTGAGCTCAGGAGTTGGAGGTTGCTGTGAGCTGTGATGCCATGGCACTCTACCCAGGGAGATAGCTTGAGGCTCTGTCCCCCAAAAAAATAAAAATAAAAAAAGATACGTTCAATATCATCAGTCCTTAGAGAAATGTGAAGTACACCCACGACGAGATACCACTACTTTCAGAAGGTAAGTTAAAATGAAGTAGACTCATCCTAAAAGGTTGGGAAGCATCTGGAGCAATTGGAACTCTCCGAAAACAGGCTGACAGCATGAAACTAGAACAGTGATTGGCACACACTGATGATAAAAAAAAAAAAAATGTTTCTTACAGAGTTACTGATAGGGCCAAATGTAGGGACCCACCCAAATAGAACCATCCCACCCAGGGAAGAATATCCCGCCTAATGAATGCACCAATCCCTACTGCTCTGAACCCTTACATTCCCACCCGCCTTAACCCACATGCTGACGTCTTTTTCCAACTCAGTCCACTAGCACCCAAGGGAATAAAGTCCACATTGTCCCTACAGAACCTGAACTCCGCTGTCTTTCATTCACGTCTCAGAATAATCTCTCATTTTCCATCCTTAACCTCTCATTTACACATACACCGACCAAATAACCCAGCATTCCACTCCTGGATCTACCCCCAAGGGAAGTGGAAACATATGCACGATGGCTTATACATACAAGTTCAAAGCAGCGTCATTTATGATACCATTTAGACAAAAGTTAGAATCAACCCAAATGTCCATCAGCACATTAATGGATAAACCCATTGTAGTATATATACCCGTACAGTGGATACTACTCATCAATAAAGAGAAATATACTACTGATACAAGCGACAACATGGATGAATCCCAACATAACTGTGGTGAGAGAAGGAGAAAAAAAGAGTCCATTATCTATGATTCCATTTATATAAAATTCTGGAAAATGCAAATTAATAAGCAGTCACAGAAAAAAAATCAGTAGTGGCCCGGGGTAGAGTCTGCAAGGGCCCAGGGAGGAGAAAGGGAGATTACTAAGGAGCAGGAACAAACTTGGCAGGTGATAGCTACATTCATTATCTCGATTGTAGTAATAATTTCATGGGTTTGTATATGTGTCAAAACTCAACAAACTGGGTACTTCAAAATTATTTAGTATATTGTGCAACATCTTAATAAAGCTAAGAAATTAATGAAAGTCAAGAAGAAATATAAACTAAGACTTCACCTTACTAGGAGTTACATGTTGATGGGGATGCAATTAGACATAAGAAAGTTAAATTAACAAGTACATGCCAGAGAGCTTTTAAAAAGTACAACTAAAATCAATTCACATGATGTTCACCAGAAAAAAAAATTACATTCGAGGTTTATGGCAGTACTGTTTATAATAGTGCCAAATGAAAACCAGCCAATGCCTGTCAAAGGTAGACTAGATGGACTAACTGCGGTATGTTTATACAGCAGAATACTATAGCAATGAGAATAAGTCACCCTAACTGCACACAGCATGGGAGAATCTCATTAATAAAATACTGAATGGAAAAAAACAGGCCCAGAGGAGAACTTCCATGATTTCAATTTTATTTTATTTTTTAAATTTTAATCAGTGCTAATAGAGGTCAGGGTGGCAGCTATTTGGAGGGAGGGGGGACAGTACAGTGACTAGAAGGGAATCCAAGGAGGCCTGTGGGTGCTGCTGGTACACAGATGCGCTCACTTTGTGGGCATTCATCAAGTTGCAATCTAAAGATGTGTGTCCTTTAACATAAAGGTATATGTTAAGCTTCAACAAACGTATTGTAAATAGGACCACACGCAGTGACTTCTGCCTGTAATCCCAGCACGTTGGGAGGCTGAGAAGGGAGGAACGATTGAGGACAGGAGTTTGAAGTTGTGATGAGCTGTGATCACACCACTGCACTCCAGCCCAGGAAGTAGATCCTGTCCTTTAAATAAATAAATAAATGGTGGGAAATGATGGGACAGGCATTAATAGGCTGTTTTTAGTTTGACATCAGAAACA
Source organism: Galagoides demidoff (assembly GCA_963574575.1). Taxonomy (NCBI): domain Eukaryota; kingdom Metazoa; phylum Chordata; class Mammalia; order Primates; family Galagidae; genus Galagoides; species Galagoides demidoff. The sequence continues at coordinate 2,550 of CAUYQV010023137.1, read as the reverse complement.
CCCTTCTGAGTAGCAAACATTTAAGCTGGTAGACGTGAGTCACAAGAATAAGCCAGACTCAGGAGGCTCTTCACAATCCCATTTTAGACAGTGAGAAGGGCAACTATAATCTCAATAGGCGTAGGTTAATCATCAGGCAGAGGATGTTGTGAGATGAAGTGGGAGAGGCAGGCAGGGTCACATCCCAAAAGGGCATCACAGGACGATAGGGAAGGAGTTTAGACTTTATTCAGGTCCAGTGTGAGGCCACTGAAGATTCCACACAGGAAATATTATAAAATGATGTGCATTTTTGTGAGTTTTCTTACCTATTGAAACTAGGATTTTCACCATCAATGAAAGGGTAATAGTAAGTCATGGAATGTACATAAAAGGTTAAGGCAGTGTCTAGCATTTCTTGGGAAAATACTATGGTTAACATTACCATATATGGCTGGATTTAAGGCCCCAGGAATTGCAAGGTACAGTATTATTTTCGTGAATCATTAAGAACAAAAAAAAGTTGCCAATTAAAATATCACAACACTGTTACCTCATCATTTAAAATTTTTAGCAGACCTTGTGAATGCGTTCTTTTGGACTTACTGAATTGCAGCGTTTCATCTTTATGCCTCTCGTTAGGCATCCATAAAACAAAACAAATCACTTATGTTCTGACTAAAACAATCTGATTGTTCTGAGTCACTCTTGGACCCAGATTCCTCAAATTCCATGTTTTGAGCCCTTCTGCAGGCGATGGCAAAGACGTGAAGTGGCTACCTGGATATCACGTGATATTTTGCTGTCTACACTGTTTGTCATATAAGTCTAGTTTTCTATCTGCATCAAAAACACAAATATGAACACAGAGCGAAAGCTGAAATGCAATAGTGGAATGCCTGGAGTTTCTTGGGAAGACAGGCATAGCTAAGGTCCAGTTGACATTACTGGGCCATCCCTCCCTTTTGAAGCACCTGTCCAAATCCATGTACTCAAGTTTAGATCACACTCTTGGTCCATCCATAAGCCAGAACATCCCTCCTCCAACATGGAAGAAAGAGTACTTTCACAGGTCAAATTGTTGTTCAGGTATAATTCTGTAACGACGCCATCTGTTAGAACCCTTTCTGTTCTGAATTTTCTGGTTTTCTCACTGTGGCCCCCCCAGAGATTCTAAAATAAGTATTTATAAGGATTAAAGGTCTAGTATAGCAATTCTTTTTGTTTCTACTATTTGCAATATTTCCTTTCTTCTGCATGTGAAAATGGTAATTAAATTTAATCCCAACCACTGACTCAAGGGAAAGTAAGATCCAACATGCTTCTGTTTCACATGCCAAGTCACAGCTCCTGCCAGACTTCCCAGCAACTTGAACCAGACAGCCACTCCCCCAGTGTTCCCTTCTTTGAGGCCAGACCTCATAATGAACTATGCAGATTTCCCCTTAAAGGCAGAAAGTCAGATGTGCACATTAATCCCATGAATGTGGATTAATATAATGTGGCGTACAGGCACCATGGAGTACTACTCAGCCATGAAAAACTGCTGACCTAATACCTCTTGCAACAACCTGGATGGAACTGAAGACCACTCTACTATGTGAAGTATTGCAAGAATGGGAAAACAACAGCATGGGTACTTACTATTAAGTTGGAACTAATTGACTAACACCCATGTGCATGTTGGTGGTAAAACTCAATGGAAAGCAAGCAGGGGGAGGGGGCAGGAGGGAAGGGATAAATTCATACTTAACGTGTATAATGCATCTACTCGAATGACGGGTATAGCTATAACCTGGACTCAAACTGTACAAAAGCAATTCATGGAGCCCAGGCATCTATACCCCTGCAATATTCAGAATGTTTTTTAAAAGGCAGAAAGCATATGCACCATCAGAGGGCTCCAAAGTCACACTGCACAACATACAACTCCCCAGGTCTGAGTGACTGGTGTGTACAGGTCAGTCTGACTTAATGGAAGTTCTGGAGTACAGGAGATTGGAACTCTGGGGTCAGTTTTTTTAGGGTCATGAGATCGGACTCTGGAGAGAGACTTGATTGCATTCAGAAAGTACCAGAGCAGCCTTGGGAAAACTGTTTAACTTCTCCAAAGTCTTGGTTTTGTCACCTGAAAGATGGGATTACAATAGTGCTAACCTCATGGAGTTACTATCAGGGTAACATCAATTAGGTTACGAGAGAAATAAAAGTTAACTGCTGTGATGGTTATTTTCATATGTCAACTTGACTAGATCACAGGATGCCCCCATATCTGATTATACATTATTTCTGGGTGTGTTTATGAGAGTGTTTCCAGAAGAGATTGGCACTTTTTAAAAGAATTCTTTTTTTTTAATTAAATCATAGCTGTGTACATTAATGTAATCATAGAGTACAGTGTGGTGTTTTCATATACAATTTGAAATATTTTCATCAAACTGGTTAACATAGCCTTCATGTCATTTTCTTAGTTATTGTGTTAAGACGTTTATATTTTACTTTTAGAAAGATTCACTTGTACCCTTGTAAGATAAACCATAGAGATAATCCCACCAATCACCCTCCCTCCAG
>CAUYQV010023135.1:0-19667 GCA_963574575.1 Galagoides demidoff | reverse complement strand
CACTATTTTCATTTGTCATGTTTTCTTTTTTTTTTTTTTTTGGAGACAGAGCCTCAAGCTATCCTGGGTAGAGTGCCATGGCATCACAGCTCATAGCAACCTCCAACTCCTGGGCTCAAGTGAGTCTCCTGTCTCAGCCTCCCAAGTAGCTGGGACTACAGGCGCCCGCCACAATGCCCGGCCATTTTTTGGTTGCAGCCATCATCGTTGTTTGGCGGGCCCAGGCTGGGGATTCGAACCCGCCACCCTAGGTGTATGTGGCTGGCGCCTTAGCCGCTTGAGCCACAGGTGCTGAGCTGACAAATCATTTTTTAAAAGTCAGAAATAGCTAGTTTAAAAAAAAACATGTTTTGCCAAACCTTTTTTAACCTCTTTTTTTTTTATAATACCAGTGCTCTTTTATTTTATTTATTTTTTTGCAGTTTGTGGCCAGGGCTGGATTTGAACCTGCTATCTCTGACATATGGGCAGCGCCTTACTCCTTTGAGCCACAGGTGCTGCCCTTTACCTATTTATTACATGTAGAAAAGAAATGCACCTTTGAAAGTGGTGTGTTTATGTAAATTTAGGGCATACCTCTACTTACTGGATCTAGAATATTCAGTTTGCAATGTTGTAGTTGAACAGCTAGGAAATGACAAGGGTGGGTAAACAATCTTTGGCTCTTCTTAAGCAAGACTTACATTTCTTAATGAAAATACTGGTACTTTTGTGTATAGATTCCTAGAACAAAGCCGGATCTCCAAGGCTGGGTTTATATACCTGAGGAGATGCTCAAGTTGGGGAGGGATAGAAGCTTCCTTTTGGTGATGGGGTGGGTATGTGGCTGACCTGAGGTAGAGATGATTTCTGTATGTCTAATGAATTTAGATGTAGGATCTTACTGTAAACCATTGATATTGGCTCGGCGCCTGTGACTCAAGCGGCTAAGGCACCGGCCACATACACCCAAGGTGGCAGGTTCGAATCCCCAGCCCAGGCCGCCAAACAACAATGATGGCTGCAACCAAAAAAAAAAACGTGGCCGGGCGTTGTGGCAGGTGCCTGTGGTCCCAGCTACTTGGGAGGCTGAGGCAGGAGACTTGCTTGAGCCCAGGAGTTGGAGGTTGCTATGAGCTGTGATGTCATGGCACTCTACCCAGGGGGATCTCTTGAGGCTCGGTCTCAAAAAAAAAAAAAAAACATTGATAGATACTAAGGATGGAACCTTTTTTCTACATTTGGTTTCAAGAGCCAAAGTATTATTAGTTTTGGGTTTTTATCACTGTCTATGTATATTTAAGTATTCACTTATAGGAATGCTTAGCATAATATCTTACAATTCTCTCCCCTCTCCTCCCCTCCCCTTCTCCCCCCCCCCTTCTCTTTACTTCTCTTCTGACAAGGTATTGCTCTGTCATCCAGGCTGGAGTGTTAAGATTATAGCACCCTTGGGCAACACCTGTGGCTCATTGGGTAGGGCACTGGCCCCATATACTGAGGGTGGCGGGTTCAAAGTGGCCCTGGCCAAATTGCGACAAAAAACCAGGCGTTGTGGTGGGCTCCTGTAGTCCCAGTTACTCGGGAGGCTGAGGCAAGAGAATCGCCTAAGCCCAGGAGTTGGAGGTTGCTATGAGCTGTGTGACACTATGGCACTCTACTGAGGGCGATAAAATGAGACTCTGTCTCTACAAAAAAAGATTATAGCACACTGCAGCCTCCAACTCCTAGGGTCAAGCCATCTTCCTGCCTTAGCCACCTGAGTAGCTGGGGCTACAGGTGTGTACCATCACACCTGGCTTAATTTTTCTGTTTTTTGTAGAAATGGGGTCTTAGGCCTGTAATCCTAGCACTCTGGGAGGCCAGGGCAGGTGGATCACCTGAGCTCATGGGTTCAAGACCAGCCTGAACTATAGTGAAACATTGTCTCTAAAAATAGCTGAGTGTTGTGACTGGCGCCTGTAGTCCCAGCTACCTGGGAGGCTGAGGCAAGAGAATCACTTGAGCCCAGGAGTTTGAGGTTGCTGTGAGCTATGACACTACTGCACTCTACTGAGGGCAACAAAGTGAGACTGGGCCGCCCCCCCCCCCCGCCTTCTGAAAAAAAAAAAAAAAGAAATGGGGTCTTGTTTTTGTTCAGACTGGTCTCAGAATTCCTGGCCTCAAGCAATCCTTCCACCTTTATCTCCCAAAATGTTACGATTATAGGAGGAATGCACCGCACCTGGCCTAAATTAAGATTTCTATGCTATGTAGTAGGGGTCCTCAAACTTTTTAAACATGGGGCCAGTTCACTGTCCCTCAGACTGTTGGAGGGCTGGACTGCGGCCCCTGGGACGAGTCGACTGCTAAGCAGGACAGGCAGTGGAGGCAAAAACACCTGGTAGGCTGCAGTTTGAGGATGTGTGCTAGGTAGTGTGACAACCTTCAGTGTTAATTTGGAACTTTTTTCATTTTTATTTGGAATGATTATCTTTGTTACATATTTTAGTATACTGGATTATAGTATCACCTCAACCTGTATGGTATATTGCATGTATAGTTAGTTACTTTTAGTATGCAAAAAATTCACCTGCCCCTGCCAAAGGTGATTATATAAACAAATGAACATTCAAATCGGTGTAAAAGAGAGTACAAACAATATGCTGCAGAATAAAGGAGTTAGATGTATGTAACCTTGTAACCTGAATATTTTTTCTCTCAAATCCACCCAAGCCTGGTGATGTTATCTGAAAGATGAGATGTTGATTTGCTTCAGAATTTTGTGTCAATCTTCTTCTTCTTTTTTTTTTTTTTGAGACAGAGCCTCAAGCTGTTGCCCTGGGTAGAGTGCTATGGCATCACTGCTCAAGGCAACCTCCAAATCCTGGGCTCAAGTGAGTCTCCTGCCTCCACCTTCCAAGTAGCTGGGACTACAGGTGCCCGCCACAATGCCCGGCTATTTTTTGGTTGCAGCCGTCATTGTTGTTTGGCGGGCCTGGGCTGGATTCAAACCCGCCACTTTAGTATGTGGCTGGCACCTTAGCTGCTTGAGCCACAGGTGCTGAGCCTTTTTTTTTTTTTTTTTTAAAGACAGAGTCTCAAGCTATCACCCTGGGTAGAGTGCCACAGCATCATAGCTCACAGCAACCTCAAACTTGGGTTCGAGCAATCCTCTTGCATCAGTTTCTTTCTCTTTTTAGTAGAGATGGGGTCTTGCTTTTGCTGAGGCTGGTCTTGAACTCATGAGCTTAGAGCAATCTACCTGCCTCAGCCTGTCAGAGGCTGTGTGAGCCATAGCACCCAGCCTGTATGTCAGTGTTGTTAATGAGATTAAGAGATTTTCTGAAGGATGTAGTTATACTATCCTTCAGTCCTGTAAACATGCCTTACATGTAATTGTCTCTGAAAGTCATTTGTCTATTGCAGGGAATTGGGGACATTGAAGCCCTGGTAGTAGTAGTTCTACTTTTTTTTTTCTTTTTGCCACCTCCAGTATATGGGGTCAGCGCCCCACTCTGAGCCACAGGCTACCTTTTTTTGGGTTATCCTTGAAATTGCCTCCCCAAATTGAGCAGTGGTTACCAGATTATTCCTTTTACAAACATCCCCAGTTGGAATAATCCCACTCTAAAGTCTTTCTGACAAGGAATGGACTAGACAAAATAGAATACTTATTTTAAGCCTTTTTTTTTCCCTATGAAAGTATCATTGTTAACAACTAGAAGGAATTTTAGTTGGTTTAAATTAGCTTGTTCAATTAGCTTATTTATAATTGTTCCATGAGATTTAGCTTTCAGAAAGGATACTGTAGTGATTGTCACAGCCTCCTTTCTGATGATGTAGGAAAAACCTTGTTGCCCCTTTTTGGGTAATTCAAAATGCATATAATGAGGGAACTAATTTTTTACTGTTACATATCAGTCTTCCACAGTAAGTTATATTTTAGGCACCTAGAGTGAGAACTGTATTTAAGCCCTGTCACTTTTCCTTGTTTGATTTTGCTGAGCACTCAACACTGCTGTCCTTGTGTTTGTTTGTATGTAGCTCTTCACTAGAGTGTAACCTCCTAGAGTTTGGACTTTGTTGTATACTAAATGCTTCAGATAGGGCCTGGCACATAGCAAGTACTCAGTAAGTATATGTTGATATTGTTGATAACCCTGACATATACATTTTATTTGCCCACTTTTCTTGAGTGCTGGGAATGGACCACTAGAGTGGAGGAGAGTTTGGTATATAGTAGATAGGATATCTACTGTAGGATATAGAGATAAGATATCTGGTTATTGGGTCTCACAGTGTAGATAAGAACCAAAAGGTCTAAGCTGTAAAAAGTAAAAAACCTATGCTTAGCACATATTACACACGAATACATTTGTGATATTAGGGCCATTAGAACAAATAAGACAGTATCTAGTTGACTTTAAATGTTTGGTCTGGATTTTAAATTCTCCTAAACTCTCTACATCAAGATTTTAGCTGACCTTTAGACAGTGTTAAAGCTGGCAAGGTAGAAATGATGGTGATTATGTTATTTTCAGGTCTTCGGTTTAAGCCATTAAATCAGCGTGATACTTTTATAGTATATCATGCAGAGGGACATGAATCCTTTATGTGCTTCATTATTTTCTTCTTGGGAAATAGATATCTTTAATCAGGTTTTGTTGATTTTTCTGTTTATCATATTTTTGGAATAATTATTTTTGCATTGTTAAAATTAAATAAACATTTATTATGTGCCAAGTACTAGGCTAGGTTCTTTCGTGTGTGTGTGTGTGTGTATTTTATATATATATGACCTTATTTAATTCTCAAAACATCCCTGTAAGGTAGGTGGTGTAGTTTAAACCTTAATTTATTTATTAGAGAAATGGAGGCTCAGGGAAAGGCTATGCCATTGCTAAGGTCGCAGTATTGGTTAGGGGTAGGACCAGACCTTGAACTTAGGTCTGACTTTAAACCCTGTATTTCTTCTTGCACACCATCTTCTCTTATGCATTTCATACAGAAAACAAATGTGGCCAGTCACTGTTGCTCATGCCTGTAATCCTAGCACTCTGAGAGGCTGAGGTGGATACATTGCTTGAGGTCAGGTGTTGACCAGTCTGAGCAAGAGCCAGACCCCATCTCTGCTAAATAGAAAAAACTAGCAGGGCATGGTGGCGGGCATCTGTAATCCCAGCTACTGGGTAGGCTGAGGTAAGAGGATCTCTTAAGCCCAAGCCCAAGAGGATCCTCTGGAGATGCTGTAAACTATGCTGACATCATGGCACTCAACCCAGGGCGACAACATGAGACTATCTCCAAAAAAAAAAAAAAAAAAAGAAAGAAAATGAATGATACCTGCTCTTATTATAGTTAAGTTGTAGACCTAATACTTTCTCTTTTTTTGAGGCTACTTTTAAAATTCACTTCCATGGCTTAGCGAGGTGGCTCATGCCTGTAGTCCTTGCACTCTGGGAGGCCAAGGTGGATAGATGGCTTGAACTCATAAATTCGAGACCAGTCTGAGCAAAAGCATGACCTCATCTCTACTAAAAATAGAAAAAAGTGAGGCAAGAAGATAGCTTGAGCCCAAGAGTTGGAGGTTGCTGTGAGCTATGATGCTACAGCACTCTACCCAGGGCAACAGCTTGAGACTGTCTCAAAAAAAAAAAAATAAAATAAAATTCACTTCCCTGTACCAGCTGTCTGCTTAACATCCTAAATGAGATAGTTACAAACATTTGATAGCCTGTCTGATCATGTTTTAAAAAATTGGCACATTCTTTCTTTTTGTGAACTTTGAACCTACTGCACTTGATCTGTTAAAACAGTTGTATTATGCAGTTTGTGTGTATGTCAAGCCTTTTATTTATGCATGCCACTTATTTTCTTGTTTTCTGTTTTAAATTTTAGGTTCTTGGGGGTTTTCTCTGTCTGTGAGTACTTGCTAAAAACTTAAACCCTAAAGGTAAAAGGCAGCAAATAGTGACCAAACGAATTGTTTTGGCAAATACAGTGGTGAAGGCCTCCTTCAGGTAGGTAGAGAGGAGGAGGGAAGAGGGTGGCCTTTCAGTTGGTATAGACAGTGTAAGCTTTATACTACTATAAGGCCTACTTTGTTGATATCTAATAGATTAGTAGGATTAAAGTAAGTGGCTTTTTGGGGGAGGCACTGTTGATAATGTTGGGAAGAAATTTTGAACAACTTTGAAAGCCAAGTATGGGCAATAGAAAGCCATTAAAGGTTTTGTGTTTGTGTGTGTGTGTTTTAAAGAGATAATGTGTGTGTTTAAGAGAGGTCTCATAGCCAGGTATGGTAGCTCATACCTGAAATCCTAGCACTCTGGCAGGCCAAGGTGGATGGATTGCTTGAACTCAAGAGGTTTAGACCAGCCTGAGCAAGAGTGAGACCTGTCTCTACTAAAAACGAAAAACTGAGGCAGGAGGATCTCTTTGAGCCAAAGAGTTTGAGGTTGCTGTGAGCTATGACACTACAGCAACAACCTGAGACTTTGTCTCAAAAAAAAAAAAAGTGAGACCTCATCTCTACTAAAAGTAGAAAAATTAGCCAGGTCTTATGGTAGATCTCTGTAGTCCTAGCTACTTGGGAGGCTGAGGCAGGAGGATCACTTGAACCTAGGAGTTTGAGGTTACAGTGCTGTGATGATGCCACAGCTGCCTCTAGTCTTGGCAACAGAGCGAGACTGTCTCAGGAAAAAAAAAAAAAAAGAGAGAGAAGGCTGGGTGTGGTGGCTCACGCCTGTAATCCTAGCACCCTGGAAGGCCAAGGCAGGTGGATTGCATGAGCTCACGGGTTGGAGACCAATCTGAGCCAGAGTGAGACCTCGTCTGTAAAAATAGCCCGGTATTGTAGGGGGCGCCCATTGTGGGCGCCTGTAGTCCTAGCTACTCAGGACGCTGAGGCAAGAGAATTGCTTGAATCCAAAAGTTTGCGGTTGCTGTGGCTGTGAGCTGTGATACTGCAGTACTCTTCCAAGGGCAACAAAGTGAGACTCTGTCTCTCCGCCCCCCCCCTCCCCCCCCACAAAATAGAGAGAGATGGTGATCTTGCTATGTTGCCCAGGCTGTACTGGCACTCCTGGGCTTAAGTGATCCTCTTGTCTCAGCCTCCCAGGGTAGCATGTGGTTTTTTTTTGATAGAACAATGATTTGGTCAAAGTGGTGATTTAGGAGTAATATTTCTATTATTTTAGGTTAGGGGGATATCTAGAAGAGTATTGCAATTGGTTATCTTTTGAGGTGCTAGGTCCCCAGAGCTCAAGGCAGTGTTCTCAGAGTGTGGTTTTCTTAGCAGCAGCAGCACTATTATCTGGGTATCTGGGAACATGTTCAAAATTTTTGGCCCACTCCAAACTTACTGAATCAGAAACTTTGGGATTGGGGCTAAGAAGTCTGTGTTTTAACAAACCAGGTGGTACCGATGTAGGGGAAAGTTTGAGAACCACTGCTCTAGAATATAGATAGTAAAAATGGAAAGGAAGAGTTAGATGTAAGACACATTGGCAGTGAAGGACTGACAGATACAGCATGATGGTGGACTGTTGGATAATAACGTGTTATGATAGAAAAGTATGCTTTATTGGGGGTTATTATGTGCCCTGACTTCTAGTATTGACTTTATTACCAAGTGTAGTTTTTGGTTTGTTTTTGTGTTTTGTTATTTTTTTTTAATTATTTTTTTTGCAGTTTTTGGCTGGGGCCAGGTTTGAACCCATCATGTCTGGTATATGGGGCCAGCGCCCTACTCCTTTGAGCCACAGGCACTGCCCTGTTTTATTTATTTTTTGAGACAGATTCTCATTCTGTTGCCCGGGCTAGAGTGCCATGGCATCAGCCTAGCTCACAGCAACCTCAAAGTCCTGGCTTCAATTGAGCCTCCTGCCTTATCCCCAAATAACTAGGACTACTATAGGTGCCTGCTACAACATCCAGCTAATTTTTCTATTTTTAGTAGAGATGAGGTCTCACTCTTTCTCAGGCTGATCTTAAACTCCTGAGCTCAAGCAGTCCTCACGCCTCAGCCTCCCAGAGTGCTAGGATTATAGGTGTGAGCTACAACGTGGAGCTTGTTTTTGTGTTTTGAGACAAGGTCTTGTGTTACCCAGGCTGGAGTGCTTTATTAAGCTCACTGCAGCCTTAAACTTCTAGGTAGGCTCAAATGATCCTCTTGCCTCAGCTTCCCAAGTTTCTGGAATTAGAGGTGTATGTTGCCTATACCTGGCTAATTTTTCTAATTTTTGTAGAAACAGGGTGTTAGTCTTACTCAGGCTAGTCTTAGACTCTTGAACTCAAGCAGTCCACCCACCACAACCTCCCAAAGTGCTAGAGATTATAGGCATGAGCTACTAAAATACAGCCCCCAACTGCGTCGTAAGCAAGAGAACTAATCTGGTTTTTTTGTCAATTTTTGGCCGGGGCTGGGTTTGAACCCACCAACTCTGGCATATGGGGCCGGCGCCTTATTCCTTTGAGCCACAGGCAAAGCCCGTTTTTGTTTTTTTTTTTTTTTTTTTTTTTGAGACAGGGTCTCACTATGTAGCCCTCGGTAGAGTGCCTTGGTGCCACAGCTCATAGCAGTCCTCTTGGGCTGAAGTGATTCTCTTGCCTCAGCCTCCCGAATAGCTAGGACTACAGGTGCCCACCATGACAACACCTGGCTATTTTTTGTTGGAGTTGTCATTCTCGTTTAGCTGGCTCTGGTGGGGTTCAAACCCGCCAGCCTTGGTGTATGTGGCTGGAGCCATAACCACTGTGGTACAGGCACCGAGCCAACTGATCTGTTTTTGAGGAAGTTGTACTAAGTGCTTTCTGAGGATTTTAGAGGCAAAGGCAAATGAAGAATTAAGGTAGACTCTGAGATTAGTTACCAGGAAGACCAGAGGGAGGGATTTGTGAAGGTAGGAAGAGAGAATATGGGTCATGTTTTTGACAATTGGATATGTTAACAGATTGATTTAAAGCAGGGATTCCCAACTGGGAGTGGTTTTGCCTCCATGGGACATTTAGTAATATCTGGAGACATTTCTGATGGCTGTACTGGGGAGTGTTTCTCATTTCTTGTATTTAATGGGTAGAGGCGAGGGATGCTGCTAAAACATCCCGTGATGCATAGGACAACCCTCCACAACAAAGAATTAACTGGTCCAAGTGTCAGTGTGTAAGATTGGCAAACCCTGATATAAAGAGAGGTATCTAGTAGGTAAGTTCTATGTTTTATCCTGATTATCTGCTATTCATCTTAGTGTTCTAAGTCTAACACAAAACTTTTTTTTGTTTTCTTTTGAGATAGTCTCACTTTGTCACCCTTGGTAGCGTGCCGTGGAGTCATAGCTCACAGGAACCTAAACTCTCTTGGGCTCAAGCAATCTTGCTTCAGCCTCCCAAATAGCTGGGACTATTGGTACCTGCCACAACGCCTGGCTATTTTTTGAGACAGGGTCTCACACTTGCTCAGGCTGATCTTGAACTTGTGAACTCAATCTACCCACCTTGGCTTCCCAGAGTGCTGGGATTACAGGCGTGAGCCACCGTACTCGTCCAAAACATCTCAAAAGCAGTCTCAAATTGTATGTCCCTGGGCTTTGCCCAAAAGTATGAAACTTTTTTCTTGGTTGAATTTTTACAAAACTAACTTCACAGTTATGACCAATCCAGTTGTAGATTTTTATTCTTTTTTAATTTAATTTTATTTTTGAAGCAGGGTCTTGTTCTTTTGCCCCGGCTAGAGTGCAGTGGTGTCGTTATAGCTCACCAAGACCTCAGTCTCCTAGGCTTAAATAGTCTCAGCCTCTTGAGTACCTGAGTGTGCCACCACGCCTGGCTAAATGTTAATTTAATTTTGTAGGACAGGCTCTTGATATTTCTCAAGCTAGTCATGAACTCGTGGCTTCAAGTTATCCTTCCAGCCTGGCCTCCCACAGTGCTAGGATTTACAGGCATGAGCCACTGTGCCCAACCCATAGATTTTCTTATTACTTCTTTTAACATATCCTAAGACCAATTTATATTGGTAACCTAAGTGAGCATTCACTGTCTTGAGAATCAGTAATTAAGTTTTAGCAAAAGATTTCCTTTTGATGTTCTCTTTGAAGGATAGAGATATGAGATAAAAGCTGTGGTTTTGATATGAGTAAAGTTGTATTTTTTTTTTCTTTTTGAGACAGAGCCTCAAGCTGTGGCCCTGAGTAGAGCGCTGTGACATCACAGCTCACAGCAACCTCCAACTCCTGGGGTCAAGCAATTCATCTGCCTCTGCCTCCCAAGTAGCTGGGACTACAGGCGCCTGCCACAACGTCCAGCTATTTTTTTGGTTGCAGCCATCAGTGTTTGGCGGCCCAGGCTGGATTCCAATCTGCCAGCTCAGGTGTATGTGGCTGGTGCCTTAGCCGCTTGAGCCACAGGCGCTGAGCCAAAGGTTTTTTTTTTTTTTTGAAACAGAGTCAAAAAAAAAAAAACAAACAAAAAACTTTGTCACCCTTGATAGAATGTCCTGGCGTCGTAGCTCACAGCAACCTCAACTTCTGGGGCTCAAGTGATTCTCTTGCCTTAGCTTCCCAAGTTGTGGAACTATAGGCGTCTGCCACAATGCCCAACTAGTTTTAGAGATGAGGTCTTGCTCTGGCTCAGGTTGGTCTTGAACTGAGCTCAGGCAGTCCACCCACCTCAGCCTCTCAGAGTGTTAGGAATATAGGCGTGAGCCACCTTGCCTGGCATTTGAGCAAATTTGAAGTAATTCTGAATTGCCCTGTAAGCTGAATACATCATGATCATTTCTGAGTTGGTTGTGGCTCTCACCCTTAATCTGTCTCTTTGTATCTCTGAGGTTAGGAACTTTGTGTGTGTCCACTGATCTGGCTAACTACCTGTTGTTTCTGATTTCAAGAGAATGTATGTTTGTAGATGTAGTGCTCATTTTATAGTTTCCAAAGTAGTTCTCTGTCTTTTTTTTTTTTTTTGAGACAGTCTTATTATGTTGTCCTCGGTAGAATGCCATGGCATGCCAGCTCACAGCAACCTCAAACACTTGGGTTAAATGACTCTTGCCTCAGCCTCCTGAGTAGCTGGGACTACAGGAGCCCGCCACAACGCCTGGCTATTTTTTTTGGTTGTTGTAATTGTCAGTGTTGTTTGGCAGGCCTGGGCTGGGTTCAAACCCATCAGCCCCAATGTATGTAGCTGGTGCCCTAGCTGCTCAGCTTCAGGTGCCGAGCCAGTTCTCTGTCTTTTATGTCCTTTTATCACCTTAATCTTTTGATCATCACAGTTCTTGGGGTTGCCAGAAATTGTGTATGGTACTACCATGTTACACAACCCCAAACATACCATTTACATATTTTGTTTTAATTTGATAAATTTTTTTTTGGAGGTAGTCTCACTTTGTCATGCTTGGTTGAGTACCATGGTGTCCTAGCTCACAGCAAACTCTTAACTCTTGGACTCAAGTTATTCTCTTGCCTCAGCCTCCTGAGTTGCTGGGACTGCAGGGGCATATCACAGTGCCTGGCTATTTTTAGAGGCAAGGTCTTGCTCAAGCTGGTTTTGAACTCTTGAGCTCAGACAGTCCATCTGCCTCAGCCTCCCAGAAAGCTAGGATTATAGGCGTGAGCCACACTGAGTCTGGCCTATTTTTATTTATTTATTTTTTGAGATGGCCTCACTCTGTCACCCTGGCTAGCTCATAGCAACTTCAGACTCTTAGGCTCTAGTGATCTTCTTGCCTTAGTCTCCTGAGTAGCTTGGACTACAGGTGCCCATCACAATGCCTAGCTGATTTTTTTTTTTTTTCTATTTTTAGTAGAGACACAGTCTCAGTCTTGCTCAAGTTGGTCTCAAACTCTTTTTTTTGTTTTTTTGAGACAGAGTCTCACTGTGTTGCTCTCAGTAGACTACCATGGCATCATAGCTCATAGTAACCTCAAACTCTTGGGCTCAAGTGATTCTCTTGCCTCAGCTTCCCAAGTAGTAGGTAGGGACTATAGGCACCTGCCACAATGCCTGGCTATTTTTTTGTTGTAGTTGTTGTTTAGCAGGCCCTGGCTGGGTTCGAACCCACCAGCCCCAGTGTATGTAGCCGGCACTGTAACCAGTGTGCTACAGGCGCTGAGCTGTCATTCACATATTTTAATTTATGTGAAAGATGCCCTTGGAGTTCTGAAGTACACAGCCTGTGTCACTGTACTTGGTGGACTTTTTTTTAGGGGGAAAGGTAAAGAAAAGGTTACCCTGTATATTTGAAACTGGGGAGAAGAAAGCCCAATCTGATGGATAATAGCACTTTTTTTTTTTTTAAGTTGACCACATCTTGCTCTGTTGCCAAGGCTGGTCTTGAATTCCTGAACTCATTGGATCCTCCCGTCTCATCCTCCCAAGGTTTTGGGATTTACAGGTCTGAACCACTATACCTGGTCATTAGCACACATTAATTAAATACATACTGCGTGCTTGGTACTGGCACTTCCCCTGTATTTACTAATTTAGTTCTTCACAACCCTTTGAGATGGGTTCTGTGATCCCTATTTTACAGGTTTGCAAATAGACACATGATGTAGTTAAGTGACTTGTCCCAGGTTATCTGGCTGAGAAGGGATAGAGCCAGGATTCAAAGTAGACAGTCTGGTTCTAGACTGTGGTAAGCTATATTGCCTCTTTTTTGCCTTTTTTGGGGTCCAGTTTTTAAATGTTTGCAGATGGGTTTAGCCTGTTATCCAAGTCATCTTTTCTCATTTAGGAGAGTCAAATGTTTTTTGAGTGCTTACATTGTGCTAAGCAATTTACTTGGGTCTTATGTTTTAGAACTTTCAAATATTTTGGTTTTAGATACTGCTGAGTACTTTGAAGAAATAATAAAGGTAATGAGCTACTTGTAGGGTGGGGATCACTCTTTGAGATTGGTGATCATTGAAAGGCTTCATGAGAATATGGCATTTTGTACTGAGACCTGAGTGATAAATAGCTAATTTTTGTGACATTCAAAGGCTCAGAGTACCAGATCTGGGTCAAGAAAGCTCTAGGTTGGGTGGCACCTGTGGCTTAGTAGGTAGGGCACCGGTCCAATATACTGAGGGTGGTGGGTTCAAACCTAGCCCTGGCTGAGCTGCTAAAAAAAAATAGCCAGGTGTTGTGGCAGGTGCCTGTAGTCCCAGCTACTCGGGAAGCTGAGGCAAGAGAATTGCCTAAGCCCGGGAGTTGGAGGTGGTTGTGAGCTGTGTGACGCCACTGCACCATACCAAGGGCGATAAAGTGAGACTCTGTCTCTACAAAAAAAAAAATAAAATAAAAAGAAAGCTCTAGGTGAAGGGACCAGCTAATGCAAAGCTCTAAGGTAGGAATGAGGCTATATTACTAAGCTTTTTTTTTTTTTTTTTGAGACGGAGCCTCAAGCTATCCCCCTGAGTAGAGTGCCATGGCATCATAGCTCATAGCAACCTCCAACTCCTGGGCTCAAGCAAGTCTCCTGCCTCCGCCTCCCAAGTAGCTGGGACCACAGGCGCCCGCCACGACACCCGGCCATTTTTTGGTTGCAGCCATCATTGTTGTTTGGTGGGACCGGGCTGGGGATTCAAACCTGCCACCTTAGGTGTACGTGGCTGGCGCCTTAGCCGATTGAGCCACAGGCACCGAGCCAGAAAATGCAATTCTAAGTGAATATCCCTTAAACAGAGGGACTACAGGAGTGTGGAGGTTTATGAGTTCCTTAGCCCGCTCTCAGACCACCGGCCCTAGGCCTGCTGCTCATTTTTTCTCTCAACAAGAACCTTTTGAGGCATAGAGGCTCCCAGGCATTACTTAAGTGATGCTGAGCAGCTCTTTTGGTAGCATTCTGCTATCGGTTCTGTCTGTCCTATGTTGTAACTGGCTTATTTGTAGTTTCTTCAGGAAATTCCACCCTGACTCACAATCTCTTTCAATTGTTGATCTCCCCTTGAACTTAACGAACAAAATCCCCCCAAAAGAACAGTAAATTTCCAAAGGATGTCAGTTGAGACCTTTTACAGATGAGACCTACTTCCTAAACGCCAAATGGACAAACATCAGAAATGGGAGGAGACAGCAGATGTTGAAAATAGGTCCAGTGTGAAATATTTCCAGTAATCAATGCAATCCAGTTATTTGATTTTATAGATTTAAAATGATGATCCTTCACAGAGAACAGATGTGTCCCTTCTTGCTAATACAACTCGGAGCTCATTTGATTGAGGCCACAGTCAGTTGTTGCAGCTGATTCTTGAGATTCTTAATGTGCAATCCTTCAAGTCTTGGGAAATCCTTCATCAATTTCAGCATCTGGTTTTTGACCACAGCGAGGCTATTAAAGTTCCCCATTCCTAGATTGTTGATACATGCTCTCTTTGGCTGTTATACTGTATGGGGTCTGACAATTAAGTTTGCAAACTTGCCACTGTGCCCTCACTTTGGCAACACTGTACAATCAACTTGGTGAGATTTCATAACGTTGGTATGTCAGAGTCCCACAGCTGGGTTCATGTCGATGTGTGATGGTGTCTTGCTGAGTGGCCTTCATTATCGTGGTGTATTTTTGCATGCTGTCACAAGAATGTCAGAACTTGAGTAAAAGCAGTGAACAAACATTTGTAAATTTCTTGTTAAACTTGGCAAGAGTGGAAGTGTAATCAGGGATGTGTTAGTCCAAGTTTATGGGGATAAAGCCAGAAAGAAAATGGCAGTGTACAAATGGATTATAC
This sequence comes from Galagoides demidoff, assembly GCA_963574575.1. NCBI lineage: Eukaryota > Metazoa > Chordata > Mammalia > Primates > Galagidae > Galagoides > Galagoides demidoff. Next base: position 4,998 of record CAUYQV010023135.1, on the reverse strand, counting down.
ATTTTTCTGAGGAGAGGGAAAACATCACTGATGCAGAGAGGTCAGAGCTGCCAGTGATGAGTAGAACTGGTGAAAACATTGCAGAAGTTTATCAAATTGTGCATCACTGTCATCGGCTGACTCCTCTATAGGAGACCAAGGAAACATTGACAGAGAAACAGGAAAATCTTAACTGACAGCCTTAGTATGAGAAAGGTGTGTGTAAAAATGGTCCTGAATGCTCACCAATGTACAAAAAAAAGGAGAGTCAAACATTGCCAACACCTTTTGGAAAGGCAAGACAGTATTTTGGGTTGTGTTATCCCTGGTGATGAAATGCAGATGTACTAATATGACGCTGAAACAAAGTGTCAAAATGTACAATGGAAGTCAGACAATTCTCTATGACCAAAAGTTTCTGTCAGTCCAAATCAGAAGTCAAATCAATGTTGCTCACCTTTTTTTGATATCATAGGGATTTAATTCATTTGTACCAATCAAATTGACTATTTTGAAGTGCTGAAAAGGCTGTGTGAAAAAGTTAGACAAAAATGACCTGAACAACTCATGGCTCTTACATCACAGCAATGTACCAGCTCACACAGCACTATCTGTGAAGGAGTTTTTAGCCATTAAATAAATGACTATATTTAATTCCCTCCCTACTCACCTGATCAGGTCCCCAATAACTCTTTTCTTTACCTTAAAGTAAAGGAAATATTGAAAGGAGGACATTTTGATGACATTCAGAATATCCAGAGTAATATGAGATGACTGCTCTAATAGCCATTCCAGAAAAATAGTTCTAAAATTGCTCTGAAGCATGGACTAGGTGCTGGCATCATTGCTCAGCTTCCCAAGGGGAGTACTTTGAAAGTGACCATAGTGATATTCAGCAATGAGGTCTGTAGCACTCTTTCTAGTATGAGTTTGCAAACTTACTTATCAGACCTCATGTTTGTTCAGCATCATGTGTGCATTGGCCACTCACAGAATAAGTGTGATAGACATTTTCACAGCGTTGAGGGACCTGCGATTAAACACACTTGGCTTCTGGGTAGATTCCTGGTAGTGGGTTTGCAGGACCAAGCTGTGGTATATGTATACTATGGAATACTATTCATCCATTAAAAAGATGGAGACCTTACATCTTTTGTATTAATCTGGATATAGTTGGAATTCATTCTTATTATTAAGTATCACAAGAATGGAGAAACAAGAATCCAATGTATGCAATTCTAATATGAAGCAAGTAGTTGATCTAATACCCACATAAAAGAAAAATTCAAATCAATTCAAGGTGGGAGGTGGTGGAATGAGGCAGTGGGGAGAGGGGGATAGGGGTCATGGTGTATGGCACACCTCTTGGGGGAGGACACAATGACAAGAGGGACTGTACCTAACAAATGCAAAGAGTGTAACCTAATTCTTTGTACCCTCAATGAATTTGAAATGATTAAAGTCACTAGGCTTTTTCTGTTCTGAAGCGATCTCGGATGCCCAGCTACTTTCCCAAGTTTCTGAAGGAACCACAGTGTGTTCACACTGATGTACTCTGTGCCGCCCCCTACTGAACATCAGTGGTGCAGCTGTCATGCCATCTCTTTTGCCAGCAATGTTGACTAGAACCCTCTCTGCATATTTGATTATCTACACCTGTGGTGATCTATGCACTCTCAGCATTTCCAAGTCAGAACTTTTCATCAGTCAGGGTAACAAAAAGCAGCTAAGATATGGTCCAGGCTACAGAGTGTTGGGCTCAGGCCCTGGATTCTTTTTAGACTGAGAAGGCATCAATGATCCCCAGATGCCAGGTGGGGCTGCTGTAGATTTCCCATGCACCCCTCAGCATCTAGGCTGCGATCCCCGTGGGGAAGAAGCCCAGAAGCTCTGCTGTGGGTGTGCAGCATACCCCCAAACCTTCCTGATAATGTCATCCTATAATTTTTACCAGTTTCCTTTTGCCTTTTGAGTATGAATGATGTTGAGTCCACAGAGATTTACAACAATAATTTAAACGTATAAGAATTTAATTTTCTATCAGCAGAATTTTGGTACTCTTTGAAAAACATGGCAAAACTTGCACAATAAAAAGCTTTTCCTAAAGCCAATGAAAACGATGCTACTCTCTCTTCTCTCCCACAATACTGCTTCAAGACATCACAAAGCTATTACCATTAACTTGCTGTTGCCTCTGCCTTTGACCAATGGTACATAATAAGATCCTGTCTTCTAGGTTAGGAGTGAACAGACACTGGATATAGGCCAGTTTTATTTTATTTTCTTCACTTATTCCTATCAACTGAATTAAACATATAGGCTTAATAAGAAACATATTTCTTACTATACAGAATTTAAGAAACTTGCTTTTTAATGTGCTTTAATTCCAAATTTTTATTATACTATCACATGAGTAATAAAATGAGAGTTTTATATGAAAAGCAAATATAAATTTGTGTTAATACTTTAAAAGTGTTTGAAAATAGTTTCCTTATACTAATACCTTCATTATTTTAAAAGCATGAAGAACTGAATTTTCACATTAATAAAATTATGTTGAAAAGGTTTCTGGGGAAAAACATCTGATTTAAATATTGTCAAATGAAGCATTAAAACATTCCAAACAAATGGCAAGAGTTTATTTCTCATAAAAAACTCCTCAAAATATACTGTCAAATCAAAGCAATTATCATGCAAATAACTTAACGACATATTAAAACACATATTTATACCTTACAAAAAATCACAAATTCACTAAACATTGAAAGTTAAATGGTAAAATATTGAAACCTTATATCCTAAAATGTAATGAATTAAATTTCCACAACATTTATTTAATTCAAAGCCATATGCTAAGTCCAGTCCTGAAGAAACTTTTAATTTAGTTGGTCAGTAAGGCTTAAACTTTGATATGCAACAGAGCTATCTAGAGAGCTTGTTAAAATGAAGAAACTCAGGATCCTGCCTCATCTACCAAATTAGAATATCTTAAATTAGAATCTGAGTATCACAAAACTCCTTAGCTGATTCTAACAGACATTGGTTTGATAGCCACTGTAAGTGTATAATGTACTGAAACAAAACAGAAGCAAAGTAAATACCGATTTCTTGTTTTATTTGACTTGTTTTTTGATGCATCAAATCCACTTCATATAGTGATACTCACCACCATATTATGATCTAATATCTCTGCTTGATCAGAGAAATACCATTTTACTCTTCTCAAATTTCAGAAGACTATGGTTTGGGTCTGTACTAAACAAGCTAAATTTGGAATTAGGAATTCCAAATTTTTTATTTTAAAATTGGTATGTATTTTATTTTAAAATACGCTGTCTCCGCAAGAATAATACTGTAATGCGGAAAGGTCTAAAAATGATGTCTTCATAAAACTGAATAAAGCAATTATCCTTTGTATTTAAAAAGCAGAATGAAGAAAAAAATGAAAATATTACCGGGAGTTATATTTAATGCATTTTCACTGTCCTGTGAAGTTATTTTCTTTTCATTGAGACAAAAATTAATGCTTTCAGTTGTAGAAGCTTTATACTTACAGGCGTTTTGCTCTTATAATTAAAGCTGTTTTGCATCAACACTTGAGTTAACGATTAAAATCCATTCATAGCACAAAAGGCGTGAGTGAGAGGAAGCAGTGACGCGCTGACAGTAAGTCGTCAAAATGTGTTTGTTAATATACAGTTCCTCCCGTTGATGCTCATCTCATGTTTTGACTGAGTTTCTATCCTTATATATTTGAGTGTTTTCTCTGTGGGTGGATGTGTGTGTGTTGGTCTTCTAGTTAATGGAACATCCAACCATTTCTACCTGGGAGTTAATCCACCTGCAAAGTTTGGGGTCACAGTCACCTGCACATTGCCCTCACTCTCACACCAGGTGCAGAGGTTGACTCTAGCCAGTCCCTAAACCAATCTTAGGTTCAGTAATTGAACACAGAATTGCTTGAAAACTACTCTATGCAAAGTTATAGATTATTATGGGGAAACATACAGATGAAAATCAGCCAAAGTGAGGGACAGAGGGCAGAGTTTAGTAGGGCTGAGATGTGAAGGTGCCTTGTCCTCACAGAGGAGCAGAACGTGTTACCTTCCCAGCATTGGCTGATTTGTGACCAAAGGCACAGAGTGTCGCCAGTCTGGGAAGATCATCCCAGACTCCGTGTTCAGAGATTTTATGGAGGCTCCATTGGGGAGGCATCATTGATTGGTTGCTCACATAAGTGAACTCAGTTTACAGGGCAGCTGAGATGGTATGACCCAAAGACCTCATCCTAAATCATATGGTTAATCTTTCCATTGTGATTAATCCCCACCAAATAGCTGATCATTGATCTTTCTGGCCTGTCTGAATCCCAACCTAAGATTATTGGGTGTGGCTCCCACCCTGAGCAAAGACACTTCTTTTAGGCATAGCGTAGATCACCACCCAGAAGCTAAGTGTGAAGGCAACACCTCTGTGTGAGCAAAGCCAGATCCTTTGCAACACAGCTTGTTAAACAGAAAGATGAAAGCTTGAATGAATTAATAAAAAGTTAGTCAGTGTGGACCCTGGTATATAAGAGTAATGCAAGGAAAAGTGATAACTGTATAAAACTTACAGTAAGTAAATCAATGATTTAAATGTGCAGGATTTGAATTATTTAGTATGAAGTATTGAGAACCAAATAGTATTAGAGTCAAAGTAGATATTGAAGGAGCCTTCTGGATATAAAACACTGATAGAGGAAGTAAACCATTTCAAGTTTTTTAATTATCCTTATTCATGTATGGATAACTGGAAAAAAAATGTGCTTAATAAACAAAACTATTTCATTATAGGAATGTATCATATCATCATACTACTGGGGTAATAAAATATTTTTATTTCTTTTTTTTTTTTTTTTTGAGACGGAGCCTCAAGCTATCCCCCTGGGTAGAGTGCCATGGCATCACAGCTCATAGCAACCTCCAACTCCTGGGCTCAAGCGAGTCTCCTGCCTCCGCCTCCCAAGTAGCTGGGACC
>CAUYQV010023131.1:0-16879 GCA_963574575.1 Galagoides demidoff | reverse complement strand
TGCTATTACCATCATCTATACGGAACAGAAGAGGAAAGTGAAGTGGAGAAGTTTCAAATATTTTGGTCAAGGTTACCTAGGTAGTTAACATGTTGACACATGAATCTGACTTCAACTTATGGTGTCTTTAACTAAAGAAATGTGGCAATGAAATGAGGTTTAAAAGAAAACAAACTTGGCTTGGCGCCTGCGGCTCAATCAGCTAAGGCGCCAGCCAGGTACACCTAAGGCGCCAGCCAGGTACACCTAAGGTGGCGGGTTTGAATTCCTAGCCTGGGCCCACCAAACAACAAAGATGGCTGCAACCAAAAAATGGCCAGGTGTTGTGGCCGGCGCCTGTGGTCCCAGCTACTTGGTAGGCGGTGGCAGGAAACTCGATTGAGCCCAGGAGTTGGAGGTTGCTATGAGATGTGATGCCATGGCACTGTACCCTGGGGGTTAGCTTGTGGCTATGTCTCAAAAAAAAAAAAAAAGAAAATAAACTTCACAAACTCTTTATAGTTAAAGAGGAAACAGGTGGATCAATAAATTAACACATGAAAATGCTTTTTGAGTGTAAGTAGAAGTCATATTTTATTTTCATGGTAACATTATAATTAATTATTTATGAAGTCACTGAAAGAGATTCCAGAAAAAAATAAAGGTTTTAATTTTGAACTGAGAGATATGGAAACAAGGGGTAACAGCTGTAAATAAGTAAAAACATAAACAAAAAAATAAGCATAGTTCTGAACTGGTTATTTATTCTACACAAATTATTTTCCTTTTCCCTGAGCATCATTACCTAAAATTATATGGAAACCAAATTGCATACCATAAGAATGCCAAAGGACAAAACAATTCTGTTGCAAAAAAAAAAATTACCATCTAAAAATATTTATTTCATACAAAATATGCTGTCTGGGTTAATGCTTGCCAAGTGTCTTTCATGATATAAAGGCAGGCACTAGCAATCTGTAGCTCAGCACACTAATCAAATATAGTATAAAAGAAATTAACATAATCAATGGGACAGTGTTGAATTGAGGTATAATCACCAATCAGACAACATTTTCCTAGACTTAGTAATCACAACCAGATGCATAATTCATTGAGATAATCAGGAAACACAATGTAAATTTGTAGAGACCTAGTATATTTGCTCTAAGAATTCATGGGACTCAGAAGCCCAAGTGAAACGGGGAGAGAGTGTGGCTGTTGTCCATTTCTGTATTAGCTGATAAAATAGCCACAGGTGGTAACCAAGTGGCTACACACACAGAGAACTGTCTGACATTTTGAAGAAAGGAAAAACGCATCAATAATTATAAGCAATGTAGGTTAGCACCTCCATGCCCGACTAACAGTGAGGTTTGCTTTTATGAAGGTAACTTCTAGTGCACAACACCATGGTCGACTGAGGAACATGTGGCGGGAAATGGAAGGTTGGGAAAAATGCCAAATGTGCTGCCCTACCTCACTCTATTCCCTAAACATAATAAATATTAGACTGAAAGGAAAATCTTCCTTTTGGGATGTCACATCAGGGTCAGTTATTAAAACTGCAATCTGTTCATAATAAAAAGAAACTTGGAAACAATTTAATTCCTTTCACTCATTTTCAGACTATGACATGTTCAAGTAGGGTGCGGTCACACCTTGCAAATCAGGAGGTCTGGAATCCCAAGGTCTATGATCAGAAACCAAGCATCCGTGTGACAGTGTTTGGTCTTTGGTTCCATTTAATGTCATTGTCACTGATGTCTTTTTGTGAATTATTTCCTGGATTCATTCATGGAGAACAATTTTACATAACCAGTAGAGGATATTTACATAACCAGTACTCTGCAAAATGGTCAATGCCATGAAAATCAAGGAAAGGCCATAAAACAGACACCCTCTAGGGAAACATAAGGGGGCAAGGCAACAAAATATACTATCATGTCCTCAATGAAATTCTTTATTTTTCCTGGATGCAATTCTTAAACAGCAATGGTACATTAAGCAGAAACCAAAGAAATCCAAATCTAAAAATATTTAAACTTTAGATAACACTCGTGTATTAATATGAATTCATTTCTTGTGATAAATCCTCCATAGTAAAAGAGGACACTGAGCATGGAATATACAGAAACTCTTTGTAACATTCTCGTAATATTTTTGTAAAACTAAAACAATTCAAAAATTTTAAACAGCTTACTAAGGGCTAAAAAAAAGAAGTACAAAAAGAACTTTGATTGTAAATGCAGAGAAAGAATTTATAGGACTCCAGACCGCCACTCTAAAACAAATGGCTAATTAAAAGGATTTTCAAACTACCCATTTTACCAACCAAACGAAAACAATCACAAATTTTACAGAAGCATGTTTGACTTGTACTTTCTCTTATGCATCTCACATCCAGCATGTGAGGAAAATCACAGTGGTAGAAACAGTATTGCATCATCGGTGGGAAATCGCCGCATTCTAAATTACGTTGAGGTAACTAAGTTTAGAAGAAAATGCAATATTCTGGGTTTTTCCAAGTGTAGTGAATTTGTAATGGCTATAAAATTTGGAGTACAGTACCACTTTCCCTGTGAATAGTTTAATGATGACTAAATATTAACAGAAACTAAAACTGGGACACAGAGGCTGCCACAGGCTTCAAAGAATGAGTAGCGTTCCCACTTTTACTGTATTTTAACCTTATGATTTATCTGAAATTATTCCAGGGGAAAAATACACGTTTTCATTTTCACAGTGTTCCGAGGACACTAACTCAACAATTATAGGCACAAATTAGTGATGGTGAAATAACCAGATTCACTGAACTGTGTGAGAGGGAGGGTCAGTGAGCTGGGCCTGGAGAAAAGGGAGAGAAGATAAGGAAGGAGGAGCCGATTTACTCTTTGTGGCATTTTCTTGCTGTTTGTTTGTTTGTCTGTATTCTCTGAAAATGACCTTTAAAATTAACTACATTAGGCATTATGTAAGGTATTTAAACAAATTATCTTGTCTCCTGACCCTAGAAAAACACATTAGAGGTAATCTCAAGGACTGAAGATGGATAAAGATGAGGGGCATTTACTTTCTATTTATTCCAATTTTAGTCCATTATTCATATACAATCCATGAAAGAACCCAACATTTCTCTCGAGTGCAATATGCAAAATAATAAGAGAGAAAAATATCTTGTATATTTTTGCTGAGCCTACTAACTCAAGCCACACGCCAATAGCTGCTGGTTCAGCTTTATTTCACCCTTTACGATAGGAAACTTGTAAGGCAGCCTACGTACATCTCTCGCTGGGATGGAAGAAAACAAATGAGAAGGTTGTTCTTGGGCACCACACTCTTGCCTATGCGTGAGATTTCGTTCTTAGTCATGGGATACAGAATTGTAATCCTAATTCTAATACTAATGATAAAAACTCACATAATGCATATTTTGTATCATACACACTTCGAACTCCCAACAACTTAATATATGTGATTGTTTGCATCTACTTATAGAAGAGGAAACAGATGCACAGAGGGGTTCAAGTCATTTACCCATAGTTACCCAATTTTGAAGTAGCTAGGCGGGGATTCAAATCTGTCAGTCTAATTTAAAGAATGTATTCCCTTAACCCTCATGATATTAACTTATCACCACATTAAGGAAATACTAAGTATTTGTTGTTAATATTTTAGTTGTATTCCTGGCAACAAAAAACTTTTACCACCTTGCTTACTTCAGACAAACTAAGCCAAAAGATAACATACAGATGTCAGGAAAAATAGCATTATTACTGTGAGATCAATTAAATGTAAAATGTTTATCACCTTAAAGGCCAACACAGCACCAAGACAAGAGAATATCTAGAATGTCTAGGTCAGGTCCAGTAACCTCATTGCCAAGGCTCACAAAAATACAGGTGATTTCAGTCCAATGTAGAATGATTCAGGCAGACTCTTTGGTAAAGCTTTGCTAGGTAAGAATCTAACACTCGGCCATGTAAGAGGGAAGCACAGAAGTTTTACTTCAGTGAAATAAGCATAATTGACATTTGATACCCTTGTTTCATCTCCCTACATATCCACACTTGAACTCCCATTCCTTATTCAATAACATGGGACTCTCATGGTCTACTCTATTTTTCCCAAGCAGTATGAATGTTTGTAGTCGTAAGTGTATTTAAATAGAAAAAGCTTGAAAACGGAATTCAAGCTTTAGTCTTTCTAGCTGTGCTCAAAACAGTAACTTACTAGCCAGGCTGAAATCTGTACACTTAAATTTTGATGAGAAACGCACTGGCCATGACTGAATGAGGAAGAACCCTAATTCTAGTCTTTTCCTCTTGTCATCCAAAATGAATCAGCAGATGGCATAACTGTGAGCTGTCTACAATGCACAGTTTAGTTGGATTTGACTAAGACAGCTTTACCAGATCAGCATAGGCCTCTGATCACCTTGTTTCCTTAGTGCAGTGACATCAGAAAAATTGTGATTACAAATACTTTCTCTTCTCCTTTGAAGTGCAAATTTTCTCCTAGCATCTTGCCAGTTTTTCAACACAGGAATATGTTTTTCACGGATCTTGGAGGCATCCCTTTCCCGTCTCTGTGGGAAAGTAGAAGATCCAGTTACCAAACACTGATGATGTAATCATATGTGCAGTTTTACCTCAAAGATCTAACCTCTAGTCCTCTAGTATTTTTCCATTAGCAAAACTCTTTTCACTCATAGCTCAGTGGGTGAGGGGCTGACCCCAAGCACCGAGGCTGATGGGTTTGAACCTGGCTGGCCAGCTAAACTAATAATGACAACTGCAGCAAGAAAAAAAAATTGCCAGGTGGACCCAACCAATTACTCTCCCTCCACCCATCTTCCTCCGGTATAGAATATAAATGTCTTAACACAATAACTAAGAAAATGTCATGAAGGCTATGTTAACCAGTTTGATGGAAACATTTCAAATTGTATATAAAACCAGAACATTGTACCCCTGCCCAGAAAAAAAAATTGCAGGTGTTGTGGTGGGCACCTTCTCAGCTCCTTGGGAAGCTGGGACAGGAGAATCTCTTGAGCCCAAGAGTTGAAGGTTGCTATGAGCTGCCATGCCAATGACACTCTACCCTGGATGACAACTTGAGACTCTATCAAAAAATAAAATTAAATAAAAACACTTTTCGCTTTTGTTTCACAGGAGTTAAATCTCTCTCCCATGTTGCAGTAGAATTGAACAAAGTCTTGCTTACCTGTTTTAATTTTTTTCAACAGATTTTGTTACAAATACATTATAGTCAGAGTCTTTTTTCGTTTCTACAAGGAGTTTAACTTGAATCCATTTCCCATAAGATTACTCTCTTTCATTTTCATAAATGGTTCCTCTTTAAGATCTTTAATGACCATCCTCAAATTTGAAAGTTTAGCTTTCATTGCCATTCTAAATATGTTTGTTGCTGTTGCTGATTTTGCTATTATTTTTTCTTTTTACATGTTTTTCACTTACCTATGACAAAAATAATTAGAGCAATGCAGAAAAGCATATAAAAGCTGATTAACACTTCTTTCCAAAGTAGCAAGGGCAGTAGTAATAAATGTTGACAGGAGGAAAGAGTAATTCCAGTATGTTTTTTTTTTTTTTTTCTAATAAACTTACTGGAAGTTAACAGTGACTTCCGCTGGCATCTTATTAGCCAGAACTGGGTCAGAAGACCAGTGCTAACTGCAGGAGTCTACTTATTCAACATCTGCAGTAGATGAAGCCAAGAAAGAAAGAGACTAGGGATGGCTTTGGAGTAGTCAATCTGCATTCTGTTTTAATGTTTTCATTTATGTTTCACAAATACTTTGTAATGTATTTTAGTTTTAAATAGGTGCATTTCACATGTGCCTTTTGAGGCATTTCACAAGTGTATATACACATGAAACCACTACCAAATTAAGACATCACTTTTTTTCCACCTGAGAAAGTCCCTTCATACCATTTTGCAGCACATATTACATATTTCCTCATGTTTATTCCTGTCCACAACTGATTTGCTATGTGTCCTTACAGATTATTATTTTCTTTTTCAGAAACTCAAATTCCTAGAATCATATAGCATATGCTCTCTTGTGTCTTATGCTATCTTAATTTATTTTAATTGGCAAATAAAAGTTGTACATGAGCTTTATGCTCACCCTGTGTTTATTATGTACTACATCCAGTTTTGAAACATGTATACATCATGAACTGGTTAAATCGACCTGTTAATAACATATGCATTGCTTCAAATACTTATCATTTTGTGATAAAGCTCCTGTGGTAACAATCTTCAAGAATACAACACATTGTTAATTATAGTCACTACATTGGACAATAGGTCTCTTGAAATTGTTTATTCTGTCTAAATAAAATTTTATTACCTTGATCAACATCACTTCAAGATCCCACTACTTTTAATTCTACTCTCTACTTAGATGAATTTAACATTTTTAGATTCCATATATAAGTGAAATTAGGTAGAAGGGCCAGTTTCACTTAACATAATGTTCTCCAGATTTTCTGATGCTGTCACAAGGGAAAAAATTTTCTTCAGTCTTAAGCTCAGGATTATTCCTTTGTTTACATGTGTGTACACCGTATTTTCTTTATTCTCTCATCCATTAATGAACACGTAGGTTGATGATATAGATTGGCTATTGCAAACATGGGTGCAGTGAATACAGGAGTGCAGACACTTCTTTAACATACTGATTTTATTTCCTTACATTTATTCTCTGTAGTGGGTTTGCTGGACCACATAACAGTTATAGTTTTATTTTGAGGAGAAACTTCTACACTATTTTTCATATTGGCTGCACTGATTTACATTCTAAAAACAGTTAAGTATGAGTTCCCTGATTTTAATTTGTGTTTCCCTGATGTTAGTGATTTGGGACACTTTTCTCCTGTACCCGTTGGCCATTTGTATGTCTTCTTTTAAGAAATGTCTTTGCAGATATTTTTTCCCATGCTTTTATTGAGTTATTTATTTTCTTGCTATTGATTGAGTTCCTTAAATACTTTAGATCTTTAGATATTTGTCTTGTCATAAATATTATTTGCAAATATTTTCTCCATTACTTAGGTAACTTCGTTTGCTGTGCAGAAGTGTTCTAGTTTGATGTGGTCCCATTCATCCCTTTTTTCTTTTGTTTATGCTTTTTTAGCTCATATCCAAAAAATATTGCCCCCAGATCAATGTCATGGAGGGTTCACTCTTTGTTTTCTTTTGGCAATTTTATAGTTTAAGTTCTTACATTTAAGGTTTTAAGCCCTTGTGAGTGATTATTTTTATGCAGTGTGAGTTAAGAGATAAATTTCATTCTTCTGCACATGGATATCCACTTGTTCCAACAACATTTATGGAAAAGATTGTCCTTTTCCTATCATGTATTCTTAGAAACCTTTTTGAAAATCAATTGAATATGAATACATAGATTTATATCTGGGCCACTTATTGTGTTCCATTGGTCTGTGTGTCTGTTTTTATGCCATTTCTGTGTTGTTTTGATTACCACAGCTTTTTAGTTCATTTTGATATCAGGTAGTCTGCTGCTTCTGGCTTTGTTCTTCATGTTCAAAATGTCTTTGTTGACTCAGGGTTTTTCATTGTTCATATAGATTTCGGGATTGCTTTTTCTGTTTCTGTGAAAAATGTTATTGGAACTTATATAGAGATTGCACTAAATAGAATGTTGAAGTAGAATGATTTAACTATATTATTTCAGTTCTTAAACATGAAATATATTTTCATTTATGTCATCTTTAGGTTTTTTAATCAATATTTTATAACTTTAAGCACACAAATATTTTACCTCTTAAATTTATGCCTAAAGATGTCCTGTTCAAGCTATTTTCAATCAAATTGTTTTCATGATTTCTTTTTTAGGCAGTTCATTGTTAGTGTATAAAATGATACTGATTTTTATATGCTGATATTATACTCCATGAACTTTACTGAATTCATTTATTAGTTGTTATAATTTTTTCTTTTGGGGGGAAGAACCTTTGGGGTTTTCTCTATATAAGATCATACCATCCCTAAATAGGATATTTTAACTTTTTCTTTTCCAATTTGAATATCTGTGATTTTTTTCTTGTGTCTAATTGTTCCAGGTGCATCTTTCAGTACTATGTTGGATAGAAATCGCAAAATTGTGTTACCCCCCCCCTTTAGTTTCCAATGTCCTTTACACCTGCAGTCCCTCACCAGTATGTGGCCTGTCAGGAACCAGGACATACTGCAGAAATTGAGTGGCAGTCCTGGGAGCAAAGGTGCTTCCCATTGCTCTAATCACCACCTGAGCTCCACCTTGTGCCATCAGCAGGGACATTGTGGGAGGGCAAACCCTATGATAAACCTCACATGCAAGGGATCTAGGTCGTGCTTCTCATACAACTTAATGCCCTCCCTGTATCTATAGAAAAACTGTCTTCCATGAGACAAGTCCCTGGAGCCTAAAACCTTGGGAACTGCTGCTTCACACCACTTTATATTCATGTGTACCCATTATTTAGCTCTCACTTACTAATGAGAACATGTAGTATTTATTTTTCCAATTCTGAAATACTTCACTTAGATTAACATTTTTTTGTTGCTTTGTGATTGATTCAATTCTTAAAGAAACCCTTTTGCTACATTCTACCAAATAATTATCATTACCTTTGAGAAATGATAGATCATCTCACTCCTTTTCCTCTCCTATGTACATTTAAAATTAAGAATCCTGAAAATAAAAATTGTTAATAATTATGCATTGTAGGCTAAACACTTCAGCAATTTCAGAATCATAGACAATCCTAAGCAATGATTCTTTGTTACAGTAATGAACAAACATGAATGGGAAAGGATTTGTACTGTCACCGCAGACATTCTTTTTAGCCCATGAAATCCTCTGTATGTTTTTCACAATTACAGCTTCTTGGGTTATAATCCACAACTAAAAATTGCTGAAATTGGCCTTGACAGGCCCAGCTAATTGGCTCCCAAGGAGCTGTTATGTTCTACCTGGCGAACAGTCTGTGAAGTACACAGCAACTCCTCCAAACCACGCACAGAGCTAATTATGAAGCAGCAGGAGATGTTACATAGTAATAGGCTGTGTACTGTTATTAGTACATAATAATTCCGTACCCAAATCATCAATTATAGTACTCTTGCCACCTTGAAGAAAATGCTGTTGTGCAGGAATGATTACTTAGGGACCCTGTCTGAGTAGAAATCGTGCTCTTTTTATTGTCTTAAATAACTAATTCTTCTGACTTGCCTTAGGAGATTAGAAACCTTGTCTAGTCACCGAAAAGAAAACAACATGAGATGAAATAAAACAAAAAGACAACAAAGGAAAAAGTCAATTTGTGCCAAAAGAAAAACAAAGAATCAAATGGTATTTATTTGAAAAATAGTATTATCACTTAGTTCTATCTTTTGCAATTTATTATGTTCAGGTGCTAAATGGATCCTCTAAGGTATAATTAATTTCCAGAAAATATTAAAACTATCCTTAATTAGAAGATTATTGCAACGTTTATTCATATAGTTACTTCCTACAATGATATCCACGTATCAAGGGGAACATGACTGTCATCATTTCAAGATGACCAGTTCTGTTTAGGTAGAGGTGTTCTGCTTTAAAATAGTGAATTATCAGAAATTCACATAAAACAAACTAAACTCCAATTGTTTTAGACAAAGTCTGAGAAGTTCCTCTGCTTACTTAATTAACTTCTTTGAACAATTTATTTTTTAATCAGGTTCAATTTTGTCAGGGACTTTTTTGATCTTGGCTTGGTGTTATTAATTCTGATCTGTTCTTGCTTTTAGATGAAAATCCTTGTAATCAAGCACTTTGTAACATTTTTCTCCTTCATTTCATTTGTATTTCTTAAAAAATAATTTTCAGTTTCTTTCATTTAACTATGATTCAAGACACAAACATTTATGGCATAGTTTTTATCTTTAACCACTAACATGGAGCATTTTTATTTAATTTTGACCTATTCTATGCATATTAGAATATTTTCTTGACTCAAGGTCTAGAGCTCCCTGGGGTATAGAATGAAGGCAAAGTGAGTTGATAAGACCTATCTCACTGATTTTGTTTACAATGATTTCATTTATAATGAAAAATGGTCTATACCATTCTCATCATTTATTTCAGGATTTCTTAATGAATCTGAAATTAAAGCAGACCAATTGTATATTAATTTGCTTTATGAATAATTCAACTGTATGAATATAATTTTTGCTATTTGTTGCCATATATCTTAAAAATTTTGAGATGCACCTGTATAAAACGAGCTTCATGTTACTCATCTCCTTGTTCAATTAGAAAACCATTTACTTTCTTTTACATTTATAGATTTAAGAGGTACACGTGCAGCTTTGTTATATGAACACACTGTATTGTGGTGATGTCTGGGTTTTATAGTACCCATCACCTGAATAGTGTACATTATACCAAATAGGTAATGTTTCATTCCTTGCCGGCCTCTCATCTTCCCGCCTGTGTAGTTTCCAATGTCTAATATTTTTCCACTGTGTGCAACCGTGTGTAACCATAGCTTAGCTCCTACTCATATGTGAGAATATGTGATATTTGGTTTTCCTTCCTTAGTTACTTCACTTAGGATATTGGTCTCCAGTCTCCAGTTCCACCAAAGTTTCTCCAAAAGACATTATTTCATGCTTTCCTATGGCTGAGTAGTGTTCCTTGGGCTGTGTGTGTGTGTGCATGTGCTTGGGTGTATGCACATTTAGAAGTCATCAACACCTAAAAGATATTTTTAGCCTCAAGAGAGAACAGGTGTGAGTTTTAAGAAATAAGTTCTAAGCCATTTCAATGTGTGCCCTTGAGGAACACGAGAAATAAATGCAAAAAGAATAGCAAGGACAGTAAAGGAAAATCATTGTATCGCCAAGCCTAGAAAGATAAACAATAAACAAATAAAGTAAAGGTGAGCAACTGTGTCAAATCTCCCAGTCAAGACAGAGGGCATGAAATTCAAGAATTGGCCAAATCTTTACTCAGCTCCATGTGGCATAAACGACCTTTAGAAGAGGACGTGATGAAACAAAAGCCTGACAAAGTGTGTTTAAGAAAGTAAGGGGTGACAGGGTTTATCGACAGCATTCTAAAAAAAGTTTTGCCACAAAAAAGGAATGGAAGAAGAAAATGATATCTGGAGGAGGATTTAGACAAAAAAGTGCTTTTTAAAAATTAAGATGTGGAAAATATTGCATTGATGTATGATGCTAGAAGTGACTGGGAAAAAGGAGGACATGGATAATTTGAAATTGAGAAAGGATTGATGTTGCCAACATATCCAGTTGTGCTTGGATGTCAGCAGAGTTACACGATGAAAACAGCAGAAAGAAATACAATTATATATCTAAGAAAGAGTGTATTTGGAAGATGAAGTTCTTAGAATATCTTCTCCACGGCTTCAGTCATCTCACTGAAATAGGAAGCAAAATCAGTATTTGCAAGCAAGGTGATGTGGGCTGGCTTTGAAGATTTGAAAAGAGATATGTTGAAATTGAGGTCTCAGTGTGGGCTGTCCTGAACCATCTTCAGATGCAGGATGACTGGCTACAGGTGAGATTGAGCTCTCCACGCTCCTGGAAGAGGTGCTATGGAGCCGCCATTTTTGAAGTTTCACAATATGTCTGCTTCCTGACTGGCCACCAGGCTGGCTGTCCTTTTCCAAACGGCACTCCTATCTGCCCTCTAAACTCGGCACAGGAGTCCACGCTTCACCAGATTTTCCATTCAACTCCTAGTTTCCCCTCAAACTGGAAATTGTTATCTTCTGTGGAGAAGGGGCTGGTTGCTGCTTGCGCCAGCCACTGAACCTTAAAATCCCCTCTAAAATAGCAAAGAGATTGCCCTATTTTTATTGTCAAATATGCCTCTATTTTAGAAAAGTAGAATAATTCCTACCCCCTCCTGGATTGTTTCAGTTTAAACCGTCTTATAGCCAAAGCCACTTTACCATAATTTATGCTTAACTTTTTTTAATAAAAGCCTTCTAATAATGTCTCTTGCATAAGGATTTTATAGTATTGAATGTGATATGCAAGTTGTTTCCATTAAACAAATCTAAAAGAAAAAAAAGTAATTGATGTCTCAGTGAATGGAAGTGTTAAAGAGTTTAGAAAACGAAAAAAAAAAAAAATTCAGGGATCCTAAGTGTTTCTCTGGGTAAAGTACAGGAAACAAATCAGTGAAGACCTGGCTTGAAACAGATTTGGGGTATCGTTAAAAAAGTGACCAAAAGTAGCATCATATAAGCTTCAAAGTGAAAGCAAATGGCTCAAGATGGTATGTGATTCTCGGTGTAATGGTAATAAAATGTGACTAGATGAACTGATTCTTATGGAAAAAGTTCCATTTATAGGTAAAGTTATAATTCTAGTTTGACTAATTAGATGTATCTATTATGGCTAATAAAAACAATTTCAAATAAAAAGTATAAAACATAAGATTTCCTGAATAAGGTTGTGAAGTATACATGTGGATATATTTAAGAAAAATCATAAGTCAGTCTGTATTCTCTATTATGAGCTACTATAGGCTCTGTTGAGATGATAAGCACCATTATTAGTATGAAGAGAAGAGCATTCCTATCAGCCCAGGGCAGTGCTGAGATGGGCAGTCATACCAGTGTCTTATTAGGGACTCAAGTGGATGGAGGGGAAGCCTGAAAGTTCCAGAGGATTTTTTAGCACAATAAAGCAAAAGAAAAACAAAAACAACCTTTTCCTTGTTTGGTTTGAAAAACACTAACAAAGGTTTTCTTTTGTTTTGACAAACAAAACCAAATGAAATCATACCTTTGATAGTACCTGAGATAATTAACTAGATAAATAATTATATTGAGTACTTTTTGAACAATTATTGGTGGGTAAGCAATGGTATCATAAGGTATCTATATTTTTTATTTTATTTTATTTTATTTTTTGCAGTTTTTGGCCGGAGCTGGGTTTGAACCCACCACCTCCAGCATATGGGACTGGAGCCTTACTCCTTTGAACCACATGTGCCGCCCCAGGTATCTATATTTTTTAATTAAGCAATTTTTAAAAGTCCTATGTTGAACAGAAATGGAAATATAAATGAAGTACTATTCACCAAGTGATTATATTGAAAGAAGTGATTTTTTTTTCCAACAAAAATATTGACATAACTATGGAGTGGGAAAGTGTTGAGATTATAAACAAGCTAAAGTCCTAATATTTCATAATAGGAACCTGAATAAATAGCATAGAGCATGGTAAATAAAGATATAATGGTATATAAAAACAGTCAAAATAGTAAAAAATATTGCTTCTACAAAGCAGGATGATGTTTGGAGAAATAAAAAGCCAAAGAACATTTGCTGCTTTTTTTTAATTTTTAAAATAACCTTATAATCGTATAAACATTAAAGCTACATATATTTATTTCTCATATATGAAGAGAAAACTCACTTTGAAAAGCCCTCAAAATATCCAACAAATAAGAATAGATAAGGGGAAACAAACTTCAGATATAGTGAAAACACAAACTTAAAAAATGATTCAAATGTAGAGAAAAGCCATTTTCATGGCACATCGGATGTTTAACAGTCTGCTTTAAAAAAGCTAAGAAAGAATGAGCTAGGTAGTAGGAAATATCATAAAATTTGTCTCCTTCAAGTTTTTAAAGACTTATGGACACAATACACTCTTGTCAGAGGAGATGTAAAGTAAGAGGGTTGATTTGTCATCATTCAAAAATTATTTTTATAAACATGATTTGATATATTTTAGGAATAATATATCATCCAGTTTAAATTGTGATGAAAGGGAATAGATGTGTTCGACTTCCTTTCCCCCAAGCAATTGAGGGAGATTATGACTACTTTTTTGGAAGTGAGTAAGAAAAGCACAATGAGTCACAAATGCTGGAAGTACAACAGAGCTCAAATGGTAAATTATTTCAGAGCAGATGTTAAAGGAGGAAACCAGCAGTGGAGAGGAAAGAGTGGGTAGTCGAGAACTAGAATAATATTTTCAGCACCCTTTCTTATAGTCCATTTTTGAAAGAGACAGGTCCCCAAGTCAATGACCTCATGGAAATATTTGCTTTGATTGGAGACATTTTAACATTAATTACTACTGTAATCCTAATTAGGAAAGATATTCCGGCAGGCAGGTCCTCTTTAATGATAATAACAATAGATACATCAGCAATTAATAGTAATACTTATCCAATGATACCTACCGTCTGTAAAATACTTCCTATAAATATGATTGAAATATTTAAAAATTATAATATCCCTATTTTGTGTATTAGGAAATATTTAGAAATATTTCTTAAATATTTGCAAGAATATGTTCATTCTTGCTTTTATTGGGAAGAGTATTGTTAATAAACAATGTGTAATTAAAAATTATTATTTTGGGGGTGGCAGCTGTGGCTCAAAGGAGTAAGGCACCTGCCCCATATGCTGGAGGGGGCGGGTTCAAACCCAGCCCTGGCAAAAAATTGCAAACAAAACAATAAAATGATAAATCTTTAAAAAATTATTATTTTCAATCTATGTTAATGAGAAAAATGTCATGTACCTCAATTGTGTAAACATAGAGGGGAGATTAAATAAAAAGTTATTTAGAAGAAAATTTATTATTTGATCACTCATTTAAAAAAGAGTATGATCATCTACCACGATAGGCAAAATAATGTGCCCTTAAATGTATCCTCATAGTTTTCAATACAAGTGAATCTATTAAATGGCAATTGGAAATTAAAATTGCAGATAAAATAAAGTTTTTAATTAGCTAACCCAAGGTGAGAAGATTATACTGGACTACCCAGTTAGGTCTAAGGTAATTATGAGGATCCTTATAAATGGAAGAGGGAGGCAGAAGGGGAAGAACTGGAGAGATGACATTGCAATGAACATTCTGGCTTTGCAATAAACCTTCCTAGCTTTGTAGTTTGTAAGTAGTCTCTTGAGGTCAGAGAAAGCAAATAGATTCTCCCCAGAACTTTCAGAAGAAATTCATCTCTGCCTGTCAACATCATAATTTTAGTCCAGTGGGACCCATTTTGGGGAGGGGGCAGGGACAGAGCCTCAATCTATTGCCCTGGGTATAGTGCTCTGACATCACAGCTCATAGCAACCTCCAACTCCTGGGCTTAAGGGATTCTCTTGCCTCAGTCTCTCATGTAGCTGGGATTACAGGCACCCACACCACAATGCTTAGCTCTTCTTTGGTTGTAGTTGTCATTGTTGTTTTGGCAGGCCTAGGCTGGATTCGAACCCTCCAGCTCTGGTATATGTGGCTGGTGCCTTAGCCACTTGAGCTACAGGCGCTGAGCTCAGTGGGACCTATTTTAGACTGATATTTAACAACTTATAAGGTAATAAATATGTGTTGCTTTAGGCCACTAAGTTTGTGGTAACATTTTATAGGAAAATAAGAAACTAACACATCTATTATTTATATACTAGGATCTTTGCTAGGTGTTAGCAACTAACTGTAGGAAAATACAGAAAAGACAGTAAGAGCTTAATTTTAGACATAAAGGAAATAAGGCAACAAGCGAAGAAGTGTAATTAAGTTGATAATATCAATGAAAAAAAAAAAGCAGGCTGTAAGGAAAAAAAAAAAAAACAGACCTGCCTAAATAGGTCTGTACAATGTAGAGTACTAGAATCTCTCAGAAGACAACACAAGCACGAACCACTATAAAATCAGATGTCAGCTAAACCAGACCATTGTAAAGGTAGTCCCAAGGCAGAGGATAGTAATCAGTGAGTTCACAGATTGTAGAGTGTATAACAACTTATTATCAAGAAAGGAAGAGTATATTTGGTTCAGTGCCTATAGCACAGTATTTACAGTGCCAGCCACATACACCAAGGCTAGCGGGTTAGAACCCTGCAGGGGCCAACTGCAACAACAACAAAAAAACAAAAAAACAAAAAAAGAAAGAAAGAAAAAGAAAAAGGGAGAATACAAGTGTTGATTTGTGGAAAACCAGTTGAAAGCAAATTGTACAGACGTTGTAGGCCATGTAGCTAGTTTAGAATTTATAGAAAGCAGTGAAAAACATTACATGATTTAGGAAAGGGAATGACATCCATGTAGCACAACTGATTTATTTTGTTTTATTTTAATTGACAAATAATAGTTATACATATTTATGAAATGTAATGTGGTTTTGTGATACATGCATACACTGTGGAATAATTAAATCAGGTTAATTTTTATTTTCATCAACTCAAATATTTATTATTTGTGGTAAGAACATTAAATATCCCTTTTGAATTGTTTTTAAATACACATTATGATTAACGCTGGTCACCATGCTGTGTAATAGGTCCTCGAAAGTTATTCCTCAGATCTAACTGAATCTTTAAACCCTTTGGCCATCAACTCCCCTTTCTACATCCACCCTCCTTCCCATCTGTCTCTTGTAACCACCATGTTACTCTCTCTTCTATAAGTTTTATATTCTTGGATTCCAAATGTAAGCAAGATCACATAGCATTTACCTGTCTGTGCCTGGCTAATTAGCACAATGTCCTATCAGTTAATTCATGTTGCCCCAAATGATAAAATTTTCTGTTATTTTTTTCTTTTTAGCTGAATAGTGTTTTATTGTGTATATATGCAACATTTTTATTATTAAATCATAGCTGTGTGCATTAATGCAGTCATGGGGTACAATGTGCTGGTTTTATATACAATTTGAAATATTTTCATCAAACTGGTTAACATAGCCTTAATGGCATTTTCTTAGTTATTGTGTTAAGACATTTATATTCTACATTTAATAAGTTTCACATGTGCTCTTGTAAGATACACCACAAGGTATTGGTGGGACCACACCTATATGCAGCGTTTTAAAAATCCATTCCTTCATTGTTTT
>CAUYQV010023124.1:0-10478 GCA_963574575.1 Galagoides demidoff | reverse complement strand
TCAGCTAAGGCGCCAGCCACATACACCTAAGGTGGCGGGTTCGAATCCCCAGCCCGGGCCTGCCAAACAACAATGACAGCTGCAACCAAAAAATGGCCGGGCGTTGTGGCAGGCACCTGTGGTCCCAGCTACTTGGGAGGCTGAGGCAGAAGATTCACTTGAGCCCTGGAGTTGGAGGTTGCTATGAGCTGTGATGCCACAGCACTGTACCCCAGGGGGATAGTTTGAGGCTCCATCTCAAAAAAAAAAAGAAAATTGCTAAGAGTAGATTTTAAGTATTTGTGCACACACAAAAATGTGGATATTAATTATCTCAGTTTAGCCACTCCACAATGTGTACGCCACAATATATACAAACTTCAAAACATCATCTCAGATGACATAGCTATGTGCACATTTTGTCAGTGAAAAAACAAATTTAAAACAGTATTATTTTGTTTGAATTTCAATTTTCCCAGCAGGAAAATGAGCAATCCCTACCTCTCAGATCTTTTGGAGGCTCAAAGGAAGATGTTTTATAAACCAATTTTGTTTTTATTTTGAGTTTAAAATATTACATGGAATTACACACAGGATTGTGCTTTCATTAATAAAATGTTACAAGCAAACTAAGAAACCACACCCCCAAATGTTAGATTAATCAAACTAAACTATAACTGAGGTTAATACAGTGCTTGGATCACAGCACCACAGGAAGATATCATTTGGGGGTATTTCATGTTGTCTCTAAAAAACAGATTTGGAGTCTGGAAGCTGCTGTGGCTTGTGGCTTTAACTTCCTCCCATCACTTGAGTGAAAAAGCAGCAATGCAAGTTGAACCACTAAAGTTCTTTTTTTGTTGTATTGAAAGTTATAACGAGGCTCAGCGCCTGTGGCTCAATCGGCTAAGGCGCCAGCCACGTATACCTAAGGTGGTGGGTTCAAATCCCCAGCCCGGGCCCACCAAACAACAATGATGGCTGCAGCCAAAAAATGGCCGGGCGTTGTGGCGGGTGCCTGTGGTCCCAGCTACTTGGGAGGCTGAGGCAGGAGACTCGCTTGAGCCCAGGAGTTGGAGGTTGCTATGAGCTGTGATGCCATGGCACTCTACCCAGGGGGATAGCTTGGGGCTCCATCTCAAAAAAAAAAAAAAAAAGAAAGAATGGGAAGTAAGTTGAGTTTAATCACTAATATAAATGTTAATTTAGGTTTTTTTATGTTAAAATATAGGCCAAATAGTTTTAAAATTATAATGAACATGAAGTGTTTTATAAGGAAATTTATATCACAGTGCTATATTTGACTATATTTAAGGACTGTTTCTGCTTTTTGATGAATTTACCTTAATTTATGCAGTTAAATTTCTTAAGGAAATTTAAGGAAATTTAAGGAAATTGTGTTTTCTTAAGGAAAACACAATTAAAATAATTGTGTTTTAATAGGCTACTTCCTTTTAACAGATTTTTAAAAGGGTTCTTCTCTGATTAACCTTTTAGACTTTTTTCCCCCAATACTATTAGATAAAAAAGTTAATGTATCTCTAGGTTGTACAAGAGCGAAATGACACTCAGAGGCAACTTTCTCGAGAACAGAATGCCAGAATATTACAAGATGGGATTTTGACCAATCACCTTTGCAAACAAAAGGAGATAGAAATGTCTCAAAAGAAAATGGATTCTGAGGTATTTTCTTTAGTCATTTTAAAATCTGTATATCTGTGTATTTGCATGTGTATATATGCAATGTATAAAAGTCCAAGTGTATGCATTTTGGAACATATAGAGGATTTTCAAACTGTGTACATATGTGTGTATATGTATATATGTATGTATTGGGGGGTTGGTGGTAGGTAGAGGTGGCATTTTTGGCCCATTTGGTAAAGTACCAAGGGCTTGTGAAAATAATGATAAGCCATAATATATATATAGTGATAATTTGTTGATATTCTATTCCTAGTGAAATAGTTCAGTGTATGAGTATAAACCCCGGTTCACACTTATTACTGTTTCAAATATTATGAAAAGGAACAAAAGTTACTATAAATAACAAAATAATCTTACGATATTCTAAGAAGAGCTCTCTAAATTTTATCTTATTTACCATTAGTGTTTTGAAATAAAGGCTTCTTTTGTATTTATATATATATATATTTTTTTTACACCAGGAAAGTAACTGTGATTTGCCGTAAGAGTACTAGAAATAGAATCAGAAGACTTGGGGGTAAATCCTATAGAATGCTTTTATGTTCAACCTCTTCTTTTCAAAATTGTGCTATTGCATAAGTTCATTGATGTATGTGGAAATTCTTAGTACAATGCCAGATTTATCAATAAATACAATTTTCAATAAATATAATTCTTATAATTGACTATAAAAATTTAGTAGAAAAGTAGAATGTCTATAGAATATTCTCAGGAAAAAGGAACTTAGATCTTGGGGAAATTTTCATCAGAATATAAGCAGAGCTAAAGCATTTACTGTGCAGTAGTATGTAGGTTAAATAGCAGAATGTAAACTAAATTTTTTAATGTAGTCAAATTTATTAATCTTTTATACCTTTGGTTTTGTTGTAATTCAGAGAATGGAATTTTCAGTTCTGAGATTCTTAAAAATTCTATAGTGGTTGTCTTCAAATAAATTTTTGAACTCTGGGGAATTTATGCTGTATAAGGTTTTGATGTTTTAATTCAATGGTTTTTCTGTTTGGATATCCACTTATTGCAACACTTGTATTGATATACAGGTTGTTCTTTAATTACAGAGGAAATTATGATATGTCATTTTACTGAGTGCTAGCTAAAAGTTTCCTCTGATTTCTTTAGGCTTCTTATGGCCATGAAAAAGAAGACGACCCATTGCATAAAAATCACATGTTGCAGGATGAAATTGCCATGCTAAGACTGGAAATAGACACAATAAAAATTCAGAACCAGGAAAAGGAAAAGAAATATTTTGAGGACATTGAAATTGTGAAAGAAAAGAATGATGACCTTCAAAGGACTATTAAATTGAATGAGGAAACATTAACAAAAACAATATCCCAGCATAATGGACAGCTCAGTGTTCTGACAGCTGAGAATACAATGCTAAATTCTAAATTGGAGAATGAAAAACAGATTAAGGAAAGACTGGAAGCAGAAGTTGAATCATACCGCTCTAGACTGGCTGCTGCTGTACATGATTGTGATCAAAATCAGACATCAAAAAGAGACCTAGAACTTGCCTTTCAGAGAGCAAAAGATGAGTGGTTTCGATTACAAGACAGAATGAATTTTGATTTGTCTAACCTAAAAGATAACAATGAGATTCTTTCTCAACAACTTTCTAAGACTGAAAGCAAATTCAATAGCCTAGAAATTGATCTCCATCACACAAGAGATGCTCTCAGAGAAAAGACTTTGGTTTTAGAACGTGTACAAAGAGACCTTAGCCAAACCCAGAGTCAAATGAAGGAAATTGAACAAATGTATCAAGAAGAACAAGGTAAAGTGAATAAATACATTGGAAAACAGGAATCTGTAGAGGAGAGGTTATCTCAACTACAAAGTGAAAATATGTTGCTTCGACAGCAACTGGATGATGCTCAGAACAAAGCTGATAGTAAAGAAAAGACAGTAATTAATATCCAGGACCAATTTCATGCTATAGTGGAAAAACTTCAAGCTGAGAGTGAAAAGCAAAGTATTCTGCTAGAAGAAAGAAATAAAGAGTTAATCAGTGAATGTAATCATTTAAAAGAAAGACAGTATCAATATGAAAATGAGAAAGCAGAAAGAGAAGTAAGTATCAAGGAAGAGAAATAGTTTTCAAACTTCCTGAAAGAAAAATTGGTTATGAATAAATGTTGAATCAGTGGAATATAAAAATAAATAGATGATAAATGTATCTACTGTATCAGCTTAGAACTATACCTTGTTTTCACCAAATGAAAGTTAGAGCTGAGAGTTGCTTTACTTTGTGTTAAAAACATTGTGTCACCTATGAAATTTTGAGAGGTTAAATTACAAATTGTGAAGAGCTGTAGACTAATCTTAACAATTAGTCTTATCCTGCTGAAATAACAATTTTAGTGTCTTTATGTTGGCACATTTCAAGACCATGATGAAGCAGATAAACAGAAGTGCTCATACCTGAAATGAGTATTTTGAAATTCAGATTCAATTAAATGGGTTACTTTGATAGTTAATTTGAGATTTCCCAGATGAAGTCTATTGCTGGATCCTGTGATACTTTCCTTCAGTAGCTTTTTATATATTTCAGTTGGTATTATTTTACTTTTATTCATGTGAATTTGACTTAAATCTGAAAAGTATTTTTGCTGTTGCCCTGGATAGAGTGCCATGATGTTATCATAGGTCACAGCAACCTCCAACTCTTGGGCTCGAACAGTCCTCTTCCCTCCGTTTTTTCTATCTTTAGTAGAGATGGGGTCTTGCTTTTTGCTCAGGTTGGTCTTGAATTCGTGAGCTCAAGCAATCCACCCACCTCGCCTCCCAATTGAGATTGAAGGCCAGGCACGGTGGCTCACGCCTGTAATCCTAAAATGTATTTTTATGTATTTTTATGATCTCTCAGTTCTTTAAAGTGATCTACCTTTCTATTAAATCATAATTTGGAACATAAGTGATATATTTCAGCAAAATCATATTTGGTTTAATCCTCTCACTGGTATTTATGCTTTACCATGAATATTTTTGCAGATAATTTGCTGGTAATTTCAAGGCTCAATGACTACCATTTAGATACAACTTTGTCCAATACAAAGATAGTTGTAGCTATCTTTGTCATCACATCTCCGTTTTCAGTCTAATGAGCAGGATTCATGCATAGTGGGAATGGAGCGAGTAGGGGAGAGAGTTATAGCAGCTGAGGCCCAGGAGGGAAGTGGAAGCTAGGTCACGTAGGGCCATTAGAATTTTGCTTTTATTCTGAGATAGGACTCTATTGGAAGGATTTGAGCATATGATTAACTATATGAAGAAGTCTAATGTTGATTTGAGCTTCTAATAAAAAAGAGGGAAAACATTTTATATCATAGAATTTACCAACACCATCAGTCCCATCACCAGCATCCCTATTTTTTTTTGAGACTTTGGTAGATTGTTAAGCATTGCAAATTCATCAAGAGACAAATGAATAGTGGGCTGAATCTGTTGTCTAAATAATGGAATATATCAATATGATAGGAAGATAACACCTTCTGTGTCCTTCACTGAAATGAGTTATAAACAGGAGTATGTACACATGAGGAAAGGAAGGTAAATCGATGTATATAGTGCTGTTTTTGAATGTTTTTTGAATGTTAGATTTAAATATTATTGACATAATTTGGTAATAAGGTGATTTATAAAATCTGTAACAAAAATTATCTTACCAGGTAGTTGTGAGACAACTTCAACAAGAACTGGCTGATACCTTAAAAAAGCAATCTATGTCAGAGGCTTCCCTGGAGGTTACATCACGTTACCGCATTAGTTTAGAAGATGAGACACAGGATTTAAAGAAGAAATTAGGTCAAATCAGAAGTCAAGTATGTATGAAATTTAAAATGTCCACAATTGATCTATAGCTGGTGCAATAATATAAAGTGCTTTTAGCATATTAATTATAATACACCACTTTATTTTTTATTTTCATTACTTTTATTACAATTTTGTTATCTTTATAATGCACTTATTTCTTAAACTTTCACTTTCATCCTGCCATTATTCTCTTATAGTTACATACTTTTTTTTATAATTACTGTTAGGAAAGTTGAGAATTATGTATTTTTTCTCAGAGACTTTTCCTGTTAATCAGTAGTTTTTTAGTAATTTCTCTATTCCCATGATAAAGCAAACCAGATTAAATCAGAGGATAATATTTAATGGATATTTAATGGAATGTTCCAGAAAATGTCTTTTCTTTTTTTTTTCAATCTTATGTGAATGGGTACAGAATCTGTGTATATTTATTTCATGGATTTCAGGTTAACTTACACAGAAAGGCCATTATACTCTTCTCCAAAATGCAAATGTGTTTGGTTAATTTATAAACTATTTGAAAAGAGAGGCATTTCCTTCATTTTCCTTTCATTTTAAGTATATTAGGAAAGAACAGAAATATTCAGATCATATGTAGTATGTACCTATAAAATAGAGAATTAAGACAATTATCTAGATCCTGCCATTGGACTTTTATTTATTTTTTGCCATTGGATTTTTAAAACAACTTTATTAAGGTGTAATTCACATACCATATTGTTTATCCATTTAAAGTGTACAACTCACCATCTCTTAGCATTTTCACAGAGTTTATAACTGTCACCACAAACAATGTCAGAACTTTTCTATCACCCTGAAAAGAATCCTTGAATTACTTAGCCTACTTCCATGTCCCTCCACCTTCCCCAGTGCTAGGCATCCACCATCTATTATTTGTATCTATAGATTTATCTGTTCTGGATATTTCATATAAATAGAATCATATACTATGTAGTCCTTAATGACTGGCTCATTTTACGTAGGGTAGTGTTTTCAGAGTGCATCTGTGTTGTGGTATATATCATGATGTACTTAATTTCTTCTTATTTAATAATATTTTATTGTATGGCTATATTAGCCTCTCTTCATCAGTTGATGGACCTTTCCATCATTTTTAGTTTTTAGCTTTTATAAACAATGCTGCTACAAACATTCATTTACAAGTTATTGTGCAGGCATATATTTTTATTTTTTTGCCGTTGGATCTTATCCTCAGAGTTCATTGGGCTGAGTTCACCTTCTTTCTACCTTCCTTATGCTGCCCTTGCTGCCCGGACTGTGGTGACTCTCTTTCATCTCATGCTTCAGTGCTTGTTGCCTAGTCTATGCAGAACAATTTAGCCCTTACTTTTATGTTGCTTTTATTTTTTATGAGAGATTCTCTTGTCTAATAACAAATTCACCTAAGGAAGGAATAATGTCTGATATATATATATCATTTATCCTTTTATAAATTAAAAATATTTTAGCCTAAGAGTTGTTAGGATAAAATTAAAAATTAAATACCTTATACCATACCAATAGTTTTTTCCTTGGAGATATTGACAAAATAAAGCTTTTATTCTAAATGTATTTTAAGCAATTAAATATAAAATTAAAACCGCTTAATCTAATAGAGAATTGATCAAATTCTCATCCTTTTTTCACTATGAAAAAAAAATCTAAATTTGCCTTCCTTTATTATGTTACCTAACTTGAATTTATAGATTAACAGGAGTTTACCAACTAAAGAGTTGTGAGTGCCTATCTTTTCTTATGTGCCATACCACTAATCTTAACCTACTCATCAGAGTGCTTGCTTAAGCAGCCCAGTCTAAACAGTTTCTGGGAATGAACTGATTTGAGGACCTTGGTTTAGTAATAGAGTCTGGTCTTTTCAGGTCAGTGGCCTTAGTCTGCCTCTAGTGGTCATCTAAGTTCTGTACTACTCACTCCAGAAGTGCTCTGCATTGTAGTATGTGATCATTGCCTGCTTAGCCTCCCAAGTAGCTGGGACTACAGCTTAGTAGAGAGAGAAAGTAAGCTATACATTATTTTAAGGGGATAAAGTACTGTTGGCTAGTGGAATTGGTGATAGTTTTATGAAGTACTGGGGATGCATTCTGGGCCTTGCCCTCCCCATCTGCTGCCATTGTGGGTGGCGTGAAGAACGATGGGAGACCACTTTCACTGGCATGCTGCTTGCCTAAAATATAAAACTAGTAATACTAATAGCAAATATTATATGTAGCTCACTATGGGCCACATGCTTTTCCAAGGACTTTGCATAAATTCTCCAGTTCCTCACATCCCAGTGAAGTAGGTACTGCTATTCTCTCCATTTTACAGATGAACTAAGTGAGATACAGAAAGTTAATTTGCTCAAGGTCGCCCAGCTAGGAACTGATGAAGCTGGGATTCAGAACTTAATCTTTTGGCTTCTGTGTACATTCTGCCTTTAATACTATTTCATGAAGCAGCTGGTTGTCACCTAATATGTCATCATGTGAATTTTAATTTTTATAATCACTGGCATGGCTCTGGTCACTCACATATATAAGTATTTAAAATTATAGTTGATGTGGTAGTACTTGGGATTCAAAAATATACATTTTACTGTACTGTAATTTCCTTTCTTCCCTTATTTTACCAATTTTACAAATTAGAGTAGCTGATAAAATACAATTTCAGAGCAAGAACAGTATGTTTTAGTCTTAGAACAAGAGTACTTAGAACAAGATACTATTTTTGGCTTTGTGAGCCATAAGATCCTTGTTACAACAATTCAACTCTGCAGTTACAGCACAGAAAGTAGCCAAAACTATGTGTAGATTGAAGGGAAATGTCTGTGTTCCAATATAATTTAGTTACCAAAGCAGGTGATGGCAGATTTGTTCTAGATTATTAATAAACCTTTTTTTAATTCTTTCTTCATTGTAGTTGGAGGAAGAACGGGATCAACACACAGAGGCTGTAAGATGTGTGGAGAAGACGCAAGATCATGTGCAAAAGTACTATTTAAAGTAGCACACAAAATACAATATGCAAATAAGTAGTGTAGTGTGAGAATTTTATCAGTTATGATCATAAGTACATCTCTCTGAAGCCAAAGGACTATTTCAGATTTAAGCTCTTTTGAAATGTGCAATTTTTGTACACTACTCCTAAATTTTGAGTTTTATCTACAAAACTCGGCTAGAAAATGATACAGTTGCCAGACTACCTGCTTTTTTTTTTGAGACAAAGTCTCATTATGTTACCCCCGGTAGAGTGCTATAGTGTCACAGCTTACAGCAACTTCAAAATCTTGGGCTGAAGCAATTCTCTTGCCTCAGCCTCCCAAGTAGCTGGAAGTACAGGTACCTGCCACAACAACAAGCTGTTTTTTATTGCACTTTTTATTGTTGTTTAGCTCGCCCAGGCTGGGTTCGAACCTGCCTGCTTCAGCGTATGTGGCTGTTGCTGTAACCACCATGCTATGGGCATTGAACCCAGACTACTTACTTTTCAAAACTTTAGGAATTTATGCAATTATACCTTCAGGTATTTGTGCAGAGATTATATGATATTTTAAAAATTTTTCTGTGAGAATAATTACTTTCAAATATACATTTTAGGCTTGAAAAAGAAAATTCCAAGTTAAAAGTTACAATCAAAAAGCAAACGGACAAAATTGAGCAGCTTCAAAAAAACTTGTTAAGTGCAAGTTCAGTAAGTCCATATCTTAATTTCTGTCATACTGAAAATTTTATTTCTTTAGTAGTACAAGTTGAGTATCCCTTATATAAAATGCTTGCAACCAAGGAATGGTTGATGAGTGTGTGGTTAAGACTGTTGTCAATGAGAAGTGAACTAGAAGGAGGAGCCCTCAGGGCTGGAAACGTAGAGGAGGGAATCTGGGTTGAAGCCTGAGTTTTAAGAAGTTCTGAGAGAATTTAAAAAGAAGAATAGTGAAGGACACTACTAAGTATCAGGGGGTGCTGCTTTAAATGCAGTGGGGTTAGGGAACCAGAGGAGACAGTGTTGTTGGTGCTGAGAACTAAAGCAGATTAAGGACTAAAGAAAAGGGCCTTAATGGTGCTGAGATTAGGATTCTGGGATTCAAAATAAGATTTTAGTATAAAAGAAGACAATAAGTGATAAAAAAAAATAGATTTCTGGATGAGACCATTATTAAAGAATATTAGAATCCAGTGGAAGAGGAGAAACAGGTTGACAGAAAAGCAACAAGAATTAGGCAAAAGTTTTATTTTTATTTTTTATAGGGAAGACTAAAACTTTATTTAGAGACAAATGATTATTAGGATAGGAAAAATCAAAGCCCATAGAAAAGAATTAGAGTATTTAGCTGCAGTCAGGTGACAATCAAAAATATTATGGGGACCAGATGGTAGTTTTCTAAAAATTATCTTAGGAAGTTATGATTTAACAAAATCTGGAATATCTTGAACTGTTGCTGATAGTGTTTCTAGGGTGTCTAACTACTCTTTTTACAAAATTTTCATTAGTATTTTGTTTATAAAAATCACTACTTTTTCAAATAAATTGAAATTTTTAAATTCCAGAACAGATAATGATGAAAGTATGAATCATTTTGAGCATTTAAGACATGCTATTGATTTGAAATCTGTTCTTATTGCATAAATGCAATAAATTGCATTTTATAAACCTATCTGAACATGAATTTTTCATGAACTGATGAAATAATATTTTTAAGAAAGAAGACTTTATATGAAAGCTATAACCAAATAGCCTAAGAATGTGGGGAGAGGGGAGGGAGAAGGGAGGGAGAAGGGAGGGGGGGAATGGGTGGAGGGAGGGGGATTGGAGGGACCATTTTTGAGGTCTATCTTACAGGGGTACAAGTGAAACTCTCTAAGAGTAGAATCAGAACGTTTTAAAACAATAATTGAGAAAATGACATGAAGGCTGTGTTGATCAGTTTGATGGAAGTATCTCGGAT
This sequence comes from Galagoides demidoff, assembly GCA_963574575.1. Taxonomy (NCBI): domain Eukaryota; kingdom Metazoa; phylum Chordata; class Mammalia; order Primates; family Galagidae; genus Galagoides; species Galagoides demidoff. Next base: position 34 of record CAUYQV010023124.1, on the reverse strand, counting down.
TGCATGTGACAACCCCACACTGTACCCCAGAAGT
>CAUYQV010023118.1:0-24608 GCA_963574575.1 Galagoides demidoff | reverse complement strand
GCCGGGCGTTGTGGTGGGCACCTGTGGTCCCAGCTACTTGGGAGGCGGAGGCAGGAGACTCGCTTGAGCCCAGGAGTTGGAGGTTGCTGTGAGCTGTGATGCCATGGCACTCTACCCAGGGCCATAGCTTGAGGCTCTGTCTCAAAAAAAAAAAAGAATCTCTATTGTTTGCTTTTCATATTTGGAATTATAATACACCTAAAATTTATTTTGTGTGGCAGTATGATAATTTAAAAGACATCACTGTGACTTGCATCATTTATTGATAGGAAGGCTGTTATAATCTTTGTTTTTCTGTGTATATCTTATTTCTCTGGATACTTTCAAGATTTGTCTCCTTGTTTTTGTTTTTATTTTTATGTTTTTAAAGATAAGTCTTAGACTACCCAGGCTGGAGTGCAGTGGCAGGATCATAACTCACAGCAGCCTCTAATTCCTGAGCTCAAGCCATCCTCCTGCCTTGGCCTCCCAAGTAGCTGGGACTATAGGGATGAGCCACCATGCCTGGCTGTGTTTGGCTTTTAGCAGTTTTTGGCTGGGGTGGGGTTGGAACCCACCACCTGCAGCATATGGGATTGGCGCCCTACTCCTTGAGCCACAGGTGCCACCTAGGCTTTTAGCAGTTTGATTATGATTTGCCTAGAATGTGTTAGTGTTTGTGTGTGTGTGTTCATGCTTAAGTATTTATTCTGCTGGCGTTTCTCAGCTTGTTAGAATTGTGGTTTGACATCTGTCATTCAGTTTGAAATATTCTTTTTTCTCCTAAATATTTTCTTTTCTTTTAGAGACAGAGTCTTACTTTATCACCCGCAGTAGAGTACTGTGGCATCACAGCTCACAGCAACCTTCATCTCCGGGGCTTAGGCGATTCTCTTGCCTCAGTCTCCCAAGTAGCTGGAACTATAGGCGTCCACCACAAAACCGAGCTATTTTTTTGTTGTAGTTGCAGTTTGGCCTGGGGCCAGGTTTGAACCTGCCACCTTCAGTATATGGGGCTGGTGCCCTACACGCTGAGTCACAGGTGATGCCCCAATTCTCCTAAATATTTTCATCTTCTCTTTTTTCTCTCCATTTGGAATTCCAATTACATGTATGTTAAACCATTTGCCTTAGTTCTTAGATGCCCCCCACCCCAATTTTTTTCTCTTTGTCCTTCCACCAGGGTAATTTTTGTTGACCCATCTCCAAGCCCACTGATTCCAGTCTTGGCCAGGTTGAGTCTGCTCTAGACCTGTTGATGGTATTCATCTCTGTCACTATGTTTTTTGCTTCTATTGTTTTCATTTGATTCTTTCTGATAGTTTTCAGCTCTCTTCTGAAATTGCTCACCTGAGATTGCATGTTCCAACTTTTTCATTAGATCCTTCAGTATATTAATCACAGTTATTATTTTTTCGGTCTGATTGTTCCCAAATCTATGTCACATATGTTGACAGCATTGTCTCCTGGTGACATGGATCTTTCTTTTTGTTCTTGTGTATGCCTTGTGGTATCTTGTAAGCCTGATACTTTGTGTGAGGCACAGAGATGTAGGTGAACAGATTTTATGCCTGGAAATGGGTCTGTCCTTCCTTCTGTTGAGTCTCTGTGTGGGTGTGAGTCAGACCCTAGGCAGGAGCTGAGCCAGGTCTGGGCCTGTGGTTACACTCAGTACAGGACAGGCTGACAAGCTGTAAACTCCTCTGGTGTTACCTTAGGTTCTGAAAGGGCTTCTCTAACTTCACCAGAAGGTTTTACTCAGTGTCAGCCCCTCCCTCAGCTTAGGTCTTCCTTCAGGCAGGGCATCAGAGGGGGTCCATCTCCCTGCAGGCCTGTTAGCCTGGAAGTGGATGGGGGTGAGTGGTCTTCCTTGTTCTGACTGAACTCAGTCCTGGGCCAGTGCGTGACCCTTCAGCTGCAGTTCTGGGCCAGCATGTGTTCCTATCCTTGACCAGCTATGTTAACCTAGCTAGTACCCGAAGGGCTACAAAGGGTGTTGCCCTCCCCTAGAAGTTGAAAGTCTTGCTGTGTGTAAGGGTGAGGGATGTAGGCAGGTTTTGTGGTTTTCCTCGGGTGGCTGTGTCACATCACGGAGATTCCTTCCTCAGGACTCTTACAGTCATTATGAGAACACCCTGGAGGTAGGTGGAGGGAGCCTTCAAGTAGGTGGAATCCACCTACACCTGTCCTGGTGAGCTCACATTCAGCCTTGTTAAGTAAAATTATAGGAGGCCATTGACCTGGACTAAGGTCCTGCCCTGGGCCCCGACAGATCAGGTTGAAAATCAAAATGGGTTCATCCATGCTGATGTTCCCCCTAACTAAATCCAAACTAAGTTGTTACCTGACTGTTGGAGAAATCAAGAGAGAGAAATTAACAGCCAATTCCCAAACAGGCCAATTTCAATCTTCACTGGGTATGATAATGAAGTTCCCTCTGCTATATTCACAACCAAAGACTAGAACCTGTTGTTAACAAATCAGTTATTTTTCTACTGTATTGTCTCCCAGTCCCCCCCACCCCACCACCCCACAAGAAAAATAGCTTCAAAACATCTGACACGTGCTTTGTTCTCTGTTTCTGTTTGCTTCAGCACTTTTCACTCTATAAAACCAGCCTCCCCTGCTCAGCTCATTGGAAGATATTCTCTATATTGTGGAACGGAGTATTGCCTGGTTCTATAATTGCAGTAAAGGTGATTGACATAAAGCTAATTTTGTTGTAATTTTATCCCATTAGCAATGCACCAAGTTTAGCTGGAACCTTCCCAGGGCCCTGTAGCACCTGCCCCGGCTGAGCTGGTGCTTGTGTCCATCTGTCCTCAGAAGTATCTGCGCACCCTGAGATAATAGGTTCTTTGGTTGTCCGGCAGCTTCAGATCCCTGATGGGTTCAGGAAAAGCTGGGGAATTGTACCCTGCCTTGTGTTTATTGCTTTGAAAGGGATGGATGCAGGAAAACCTGCCCTTTGCAGCTTCCTATGTTTCAAGTGGAAACAGAAGTCCATGTCCTTTTTCCATACACTTTTTCTCTCCTTTAGGTTTTAATCAGCATTTTCATGTCTTTAATCATACTTACTTTATATTCTCTTTTGGTTTGTCATTCTATTATCTAAAGTATTAAGGGGTCTAAACCTGTGTTCAAGTGATTGTGAAAACCCTTGGTGTTTGATGGGGGCCGTGTACTGGTTTTCAGTTTCTGCTTTACTTTTTTTTGTTTTTAAATTTGGAGACAGAGTCTCACTCCATGCCCTGGGGAGAGTATTGTGACTCCATAACTCACTGCAACCTCAAAACCTCAAACTCCTGGGCTCAAGCGATCCTCCTGCCTCAGTCTCCCAAGAAGCTAGGACTATAGGTGCCCACCACAATGCCCAGCTAGTTTTTCTATTTTTAGTAGAGATGGCATATCGCTGTTGCCCAGGCTGGTCAAAATTCCTGCGCTCAAGTGATCCACCTGCCTCAAACTGCTAGGATTACAGGTGTGAGTCACCGCATCCAGACTCCACTTTGCTTTTTAAATTGGAGAATGTTTAATTATATTTTCCAGAATTTATAGCAGGAAAATTTTCGGGTAAAATAAATGATCATCTTGCAGAACCCAGAAGTCCCAGAAAATAGTGTTTTATCTATGAAGTACGAGGGGAGATTACTTATGTTTTCCGGAGCTTGGAAAGTTCACTCATTCTGTCTCAGGAATACTTGAGGATGTACTCTAACCAAACGAGGCACTAAACAAAGAAAAAAGAAGGAAACAGGTGTTCTGCCCTAGAAGAGCATTAAAAACTCCCAGGATGATGGGACTGACCAGCCTGGACTTGAACTGGGGTAAACTAAAGCAGAAGGGGGGGTCTCCAGGGGAGAGACTCAGAAGAAATGATGTAGTGCTTGAAAAAAGAATTAAAGTTATGATAAAGGCAGATAATGCAAGAAAAAAGGACACAATAAGCACTTTTAGAAAAAGAAAGGAAAAAAAGTCCCAGAAAGTCATAGTTCACAGAAAAGGTGAGGAAAAGGCAAAGCTGATGACAACCCAGCTCACAGCCTGAGCTGGTCATCAGGGTTGTTGGGGACATGAGTGGGGACTTGAGTCAAGTCTGCAGTGTTGTCTAGCAAACACCAGACAGGGCAACAGCATGGTAAGACAGGAGGAGTGAGGTGGCAGGAGGGGCTGCATCCCCAGTGCCATTTCAGACAAATGCCTTTCGCTCACAGACTGTAGGCCAGTGCAGAGCAGGAGCAGGGGCAGAGGAGGAGTGGAAACAAGAAATCCGTGTGGACGGTGTGGCCTGGGGGGTGGAAGGGAGCAGGAAGCTTCTCCTGAAGTTCATTCATTACCTCAAACACGTATTACTTTGATAAAAATGAAGTTTTAGAACTGCATACTGTGTGATCCATGGATCCATCTTGGTAGTATTTACAGTTACTGCATGTGACGCAATGTTAAAAAGATAAAGCTACAGAAACAAATAGCGAAAACAAGACAAAAAAGGAGAGATTTGCTGTGGAAATCGGGTGGAGAAGGTCAGAGAAAGGACACAACAAGCAGGAGGGGTGAAAAGCCCGGAGAACCCTGGAAAGAGCAAGCAGCATGGTGTGCAGGACTGGGCTGTCCCAAAGTCAAGGAAACATTTTGTTGCGTGGGTGTTTTAGGCTCTAGTGAGCCCAGTTTTGTATCCAAAAGATGGTGCAAAAAGTGCTTTTGGAGACTAGAAGCTCATCTAGCCTTTAGCAGGACCTGAGCAATCCTCAGGTGGACGAGATGAAACTTCCATCCTCAATTTCTTTCTTTCTCAATTTCTTTTTTTTTTTTTTTGAGACAGAGCCTCAAGCTATCCCCCTGGGTAGAGTGCCATGACATCACAGCTCATAGCAACCTCCAACTCCTGGGCTCAAGTGAGTCTCCTGCCTCTGCCTCCCAAGTAGCTGGGACCACAGGCACCCGCCACAACGCCCGGCCATTTTTTGGTTGCAGCCATCATTGTTGTTTGGCGGGCCGGGCTGGGGATTTGAACCCGCCACCTTAGGTGTACGTGGCTGGCACCTTAGCCGATTGAGCCACAGGCGCCGAGCCCATCCTCAATTTCTAAAGCTGGTAACGAAAATCTGAAGTATGTATGAAGTATCCCCCACCCCAAATATCAGAAGAGGCATAATGTATATTTTAAAAAGAATCTCTCTTCACAAAAAAAAGAGGAAAGAAAGGAAAGAAAAGAATTTAAACTAAAATAAAAGCATCTCAGAATGTGACTTAAAAGGAAACATTCTGCTAAATTCTCTTTAACCTTTAATCCCAAAATCTTAGATAATTCAATGAGGCAAGAAAAGCACTTAAACATTTTCTCTCTTGACATAATTCTTCCATAGTTAGGAGTAATAATCTTGCAGATCTAGAGCTATTTTCTCAAAAGCCCATCATCTGTCAAAACACATCTGACAGAGCCTTGCCCTTGCGGGAGAGTGAGGAGGAGGAAGGGAGAGCAAGGTGAGCCCAGGCTGTCGGAGTAAGTGCGGGGTGTTCATTCTCTGGCTGTTTAAAAAACCTTACATTCCAGAAGAGGTGGGAAGGAGCAGGCAATAATGGGAGCTGCTAAGTACCTGCTGCCAGGACAAAAGTATTGCAGTAAATTATTTAATAAATTGCTTTGTTCTAAGAAAAGGCTTTTGGGAAGGGGAGGATGCCAATGGGTAAGGGGAGCTGATTGAAAGCAGCCGAGAGTCTCATAAAACACTCAGGTCTTTCCTTCCACGGGTGGAAACAGTGAGTCTCATGAGGAAAGAAAGATGGGAACTAGCATTCCCCAAGCAGGCCCTGGGCTTAAGCACACCATGCCTAGCTGGGGGTAGGGTGGGGGCACAGCCCTGGCGGGAGGCAGGGACAAAAAAGGGAAGGGCAGAAGGCTCAGCTGGATGGAGGGTAACAGCAAATACAAGGTTACATGAATGGAAAGTTCACTGTTGGCCTGTTAGGTTTATGGCGACGCCGCCCTAAAAATGCCCGGTGTCAGGAAGACTGGATCAGAGGAACTCAGCTCAGCACCAGAAAAGAAACTGCAGCATAAATTATTGTGTGTTTGTTTTTGTGAACAGGCTCACTAATCCACAGCAACTATTTTTAAAGTTCCCTTTTTCCCCATGGACTTATACTTAAGTGAACAGGAAGTTTATCATTTAAACCATGAGGAAACACTGGTAACAACCGTGTCCCTAGGGGCTGGATGTGAGAAACAGGACCTCCTTGAGTGGTATAGAGGAAGGGTTGTGTTCTGAGCCAGACCCCTGCAGGTGAGGGAGCTGATGGTGAAGTCCGCATAGGGATTTGGCCTTTGCCTCTGGTGTTGGCCTGGGATCATGGGGTGTGCAGTCAGGAAGGAAAGCTGAACTTTATGGGAGAGACAGCAAGGTGAGACTGGAACCCTGTCTGCCTCTCACCTCCAGCCTCAGCCACAGGGCTGGGCTGCAGGCAACTGTGCCCACCTGTGCAGTCTGCACACCACCACCAGGGCCCCTGGGGCCTCTGCAGCCCCAGCTGGCAAGGTGCTGGGTATGCCGTGGTAGCATAGCATGGTACCCCCCAGACTCAAGCAGAACACAAGCTACTGCCTCGCCTCCGCCTTTCAGAGCCTGACTGCATCTCGTTTGTGCTTGTCCTAGCCTGGAAACAATCAGGAAGATGAAATCTGGGAAATGGAGCCCCTGCCTACCTGAGTTGACAGAACACACCGCCACCAGGGCAAAACACATGTCTAAAGTGTCCCAGGGAAGCCAGACATTTGTACCCCACGTGTTTCCTCCAGTCCCCCGGGCCCTATGCTCCTCCTTTTCAGAACTCCCCCTGATCTTTCTGCCCCTTGCCACCTCTTGTACCCTCTTCTCTGCATCATAGAGCCCCGAGAATGGGCACAGAAAACCTGTCTGTGAGGGCACTGAGGGGGCAGAGCAGAAGTCCCTGGGGTTGCTGTATCCTTAGCACAGGGGCCTGACCATGCCTGGAACGTTGAGTGAATGAATGAATGAACAAATGAACATGATAGAGGGCTTCTGAAAAGCAGGGCACTTTCTGAGGTGGTTCGTTGTTTTATAAGTGAAAAGTATGGAACTATTCTGAAATGCTTACTCCAGGGCATGGGATTTAAGCCTATGCCACGTGTGATCCACCCTCACGTGGAATGCGGGGCACAAGCAGACCTAAGGGAGGGACGAAGTGAAAGCTCTCACTCTGAATTTCATGGCAAATGTGAATTTAATCCAGGACCTTAATGGCATTTTTAAATGGCTTTTGTATTTAATTATAGATAACATAGGTAAGAATAAGCAAGCGATTACTTAAGGGCACACAGACACAGGAAATCCAAGAACACTAATAGGTTTTTAATGACCAGTTATTTATTGTATTGAAAGTTTAATTAAATTGCTTCCTTCAAATTCAGCTCAGTGCTGATTAATAAAAATATGTTTTCTAACTATGTGATATGAATACTTATTATCCCATCATACTTTACAAACCAAATAAGACGTCATAAATGTGGGTGCAAATTACATTTAACTTGTGCCAATAGATTAGAGATTCAACTGCACTAATCCTGATGCAATTAGGTGAATTTAAAAGGACGCTGAATCAATTTTCTTTTCCTGAAGATAGTAGTCTTGGAATGATTCTCACATATTTCTATGGCCCTTATGTTCTTGTCTTATAAAAAGAATGTTTGATTTTAAATTCTGCCACCCTAAATTTGGGAAATTGAGTGCATATATCCTATAACCCTCCTTCCTCTTGGTTCTGTGACAAATACCGTTTAGAATAGACCCTGAAAATAGAAGCCAACCACTTCAGATGGAGCCACGTGGCATCTCAGAACCTGAAGATCTGAGAAGTACCCTTCACCTGCTGCACTTGCATGTACTGTAGTTCTCACTTGGGACAGAAGGTTGGAAGATAGAGCGGGGACGCTGGAACCTAACACATGCAGGCATATTTTGCACAATGGCATATAGTGTATTGTAGATGAAACCCTAGTTAAATAACACCTGGTATCGCCTCTCTCGAGTTATTTCCAAAGTAGGTTCATTGTGCTCCTTCCTGGCAAGCAGTGATAGCCCAGTGAGATAATGAGACAGCTATAGGGGTGACAGAGTTAAGATGTTAGAAATTATAATGAATTGCAATAAGGCCTGGTCATCTCTGAACCATTCACCCAGGCAGATGGCATCTACCATTATTGGAACTTGGCACGTTTGCAACATATCTGTGTCCTTAATCTTGTGATCACCTACACATGGCATTTAGAGAGGATCAGAATATTTGGGAGCTTCCTTCTAAGCCATAAGGCAGATCAGTGTCGTCACCCCTCCAAATAACACCTGGAACCAAGGGAGGCATCCTTCCCACCTCCTGTCTTGGCAATGTTTAAAATTTAGATCTATTATTACTAGAAGTATGGGATCTTAGAGTTTCAGGGACCTTAACGATCACTGGCCCACTTTCCTGGCCAGAGAAATTGGTCCATCTGCACTCTGACGGTGGCACAGCCAGCTGGTTGGTCACTAAGACCCATGTTTCTGCTTCCCTGATGTGGAGTTATCTGGGAGGCAGCTGCCCATGTCCTCTTGTATCTGTGTGAGATCAGGTGGCTAGTTCACATCGGATGATGAGAATGGAAGTGACATGTGTCACTCAGCCCTGTCTTGTTCATGTATACCGTCCTCTGGTTGGAAGCAGAGGATTCGAGGATTCCAAGGCCCGTGAGTGGGGCAGGGTAGCCACCTACCCCCTGGGATATGATGGGAAACCAACTTTCATCATCTTAAGGCATGGAAACTCTGGGGGTTGTTTTATTACAGCAACTAGCAGTACCCTAACTCATGCACAGTCATCTGATTGCTTCTAGAACGTTTCATGCTAGAAAGCACACTGCCTTACAAGGTAGCCCTCCTCCTTACCAGTTAATGGACCAGTAAAATCTTGTTCATTCTCATCAAAATTGGAATCTATTTCCCCAATTCTTTCACATGAACGTGCTCTTGTGACCGCCTTACTATACAAAAGGCAGAAGAGGGGATGCTGCCTGACCTGTGATGTGAGACTGTAAAAGGGACAAGGCTTCTCCCTAGCTCACTTCTGGGGACACTCACCCCTGGTGCTAGGTCACATGGAAAGGCCACAGGCAGGTGCGGAACTCAGTGCCTTTCTTGATCCCAGTGCCCAGCCTGTGAGCTGAAGGGAGGACAGACAAGCTGTTTCCACTGAATCCTGCCCAAATGACAGATGCTTGAGCAAAATAAATAGTGTCATTGCTTTAAAGTACTAGGTTTTGGTGTCGCTTTTTACATAGAATTGTCACATTTCACTCTGACGTCCTGTGAAGAAGGCTAACAAATTCCCTCCTATTCTGGGGTATGTTGGAGCAATCACTGTAACAGAGCTCTCATCGAGCCCACAGGGGTGGAGGGCGTGTCTTCCTGCAGATAGCGAACCAGAGAAGTCAGGATTTCAAGTATGTGGAGAGCCATGAGGAGAAGGGGACAGTTTCGTTCCTGGTCACTTAGAAAATAGGTAAAAGTTTCTGGAAGATGGACACAGGCCTAGTATGTGGAAAAATGTTCTAATTTGTGGCATCCCATAATAAACCAGACTGTCATTTGTCTGGGAAAGACTGGCAGTTGTCTGTCAATGGCAATTCTAAGCAGAGGTGTGTGACCACCGGGATGCAGGGGTGGTGATGTGAAGTTGTGGGGTTGAAGGAAGGACATTTTAAATTTGACTCTGTAATTTCTGTAACTGAATCACCATTGCTGCCTTCAGGAAGATTTTCTTAGAAAGCATTGTTCTGGGTACATGAGGCTCTGACTTGGCTTTTCAAAAAATGCCCAACATCCTTCTTTTGAGGGTAGCTCTGGGGAAATGCTGAGATAGCTTTCAGGGTCTGGAGTCACAGGGTATAATGTCCATCAGGGCACGTATAAATGTTCGATATGCATTTTATTCTAGAAAGATCTATGTATTTAACCACAGCATAGAATGAAAACAACTCTTGGCAGATTCACAAACCTAATCTTTCCCCAGAAGGAGGCAAATACCATCATCTTATCTGTGAAAAGCTTCCATTACTCTTGCTCACGAGATTGATTATTCTACTTTAGCCTGACATCTTTTATGAAGTATTTCACATTTTTCTAGAAAACACATCAGTATTATTCAGAATTGACAATCTCCCCTTGGATGATTTAGGATGTACTTCTGCCAAGACATGAATTCGGATATTAAATATTATTCAATGTCAATTACCCTATGATTATTCTGGAAGCTTTTTTAATATTCAATTTTCATTCTTTCTGCTATGACTGCAATTTAAATAAGGGATTTTCTTATTGTATTAAATGTATCACCACTGTCGTGCGTTAGCTTAGTAACTGTACTATACATACGAGTTTAAGTATTTTCTAAGATCTTGAGCCAAACTAAAATAAAGTGTGTTATTTCTCCAAATTGTAAGAGAGAATTTATTATTAATTCTTTTGAAGACTGTGAAAGAAAACATAGATAACTGCAGGATTATTTTTAATACCCAAACGAATCTGAAATATTTTTGTCATAGTGCTATGGCAACTGCAGTCGGTAAAGAGGGGATACCTCACCAAGGTAAAACACGCATTGCTTCAGCAGTAAAGATATTTCAATTTTTATTAACATCTTTATGGCCTAAAAGAAATGTAATTGAATGATCTATGCCATCAGCTAGAACAAATTACTGTTCAAATGTTTTTAATGTTTCAAGTCCTCACCTGATTAGATTAGACTCAAGCCCTCACCTGATTAGATTAAGAGGAGTCCAGATATTTATTTTGGGATCTCCTTCTGAATTGTCCAAGAATGACCCAGTCTAACGGGACTAGTCCCAAGGCCATGCAGAGGAAAACTGTAAGATGTGACCATCCACCAGGGTCCTTATGGCATCCCTGATGACTGCAGATGCCCTGCAAGGTGGCAGTCACCCTGGCCCTGCTCATCTGTAAGAGAAAGGGGAGATCCTCCTTTGTGTGCTCAGTAGGCCTGGCCCACCCTGCCAGGAGCTGGGGCTCACTCACATTAATAATCAGGGCTTTGGTGCATGACTGGGGACTCTTCCAGGAGTCAGTACCTCCCCACAGACCACCTTCAGCCCAGGAGGCTCTCTGTGTGGCAGCTCTTACCCTTCCACACTCAGCCATGGTCCCCAGGGAGGGTGATAAGTGAAGGCCTTAAGGCCTCAGTCACATGCTCAGCTGGCTCAGCCTTCCTATGACCACCCCTCCCCCGGGGGGTGGGAATTCAGACCAATGTGCCCTACTCCTCCAGTGAGTGATACTTTGTTCTAGGAGGCTACGGGGGCCTTTCCCACTCACACGCACCAGTCAGAAAGGCTCTTGCTAAATGGTTGGGGAGGCTGTGAAAACTGACCACTGCCTCTCAGCTGTGCACACCCTGAGGCACAGGAAGGGAGGGCTCCTGGAGACCTTCCCCAGGCCTCCAATACCTGTCTCTGTCATGGGTCCTGGGCCAAAGGGAACACTCAAGGGCTTCATCCTGGCACAGAGCAGCCCTGCCCCACCTGCCCTGCCTACATGGCCAAGAGGGTGGCACCTCACACGGCAGCATCTACAGTGTTTGCCTATCCAGGGATCCAGGGATCCCAACATTAAGAACAAAGCGAGCTCCTGTAGAAGAGCTTCATGTGCGCTGATGATACTCACGTTGCAATTACCCCCAAGCAACTGCTTCAAAAGATGCAATGAACACACAGCATCTATTTACAAGCTAAGAACTTTCCTTCATCACCCTCTCTGTCAGGAGAATTTGTGTAGCACTAAATCACATCTGCAAGCATTTGCAACCTGCAGATAGAAAGTGCTCCAAGCATCTCAGTGACGGACGAGACCCCCTGCTGCAAGTTCCCCGTGTCCTCTATCCTGTGCTTAGCAAGGCTCTCCCCTGCAGTTCCTGGAGGAAAACCAGGGCTTATTCTTCTCCCTGGAGACTTCATCCATCACCTTCAGGAAAATGACTCCCAGATTCACACCACAGCCACACCTCCCTCTGGAGCACTGTTGGAATCACATTCTTCCTGCCAGACAGTGGGCCTTCCCTGATGGCCATGCCTCTAATGCATGTGTCTAAAATAAGGCTTATCCCCTGCTCTCTTTCCTCTCAGCCTATCTTTCATTGCATGTGTATTCAGCAAGCGTCTACTGAGTACCTGCTGTAGTAAAGCACTGTGCTTGCTAGTGGAGAGAATACAAACTTGAATCAGATGCTCAGGGAACTCAGGGAAAGCAAGATCAGCAACTGTGTTACACAGGAGAGGACAAAGTCAGGAAAGAAGGTCAGCCCTGGTTTTGGAAAGGACTGGGGGGAGGGTGTCACATGTATCAAGTGCCCATTCTGCTGGGTATTTCACATGCTGCTGTGGTTTCCCAGAAGCAGATTCTAGGAGAAGGATCTGAACCCAAGTAGTTTATTTGGTGGGGGATCCTAGCAGGCATGTGGAAGGGGACTAGGAGCTGTCAGACGATCAAGAGACACATGGTGGGAGAGTGAAGCTTAACCCTGTTGGGACCTAAGGCATCAGTCATCCCCTTCAAGGGGCAGGAACTGTCGTCTGGCTCACTAAGGGCTGGCCCTGGCATTTGGAGCCTGTGCACATGAGCACAGCAGGCACCATAAGGCCCGAGAAAGTGCCAAGCTCAGAGACCTGAAGCAGTAAGGTGTTGGGGTGGGAATTTGACAGCCTCCCTTTATAGGGCTTGTCTTGCTGAAGCCCTGTCAACACAATAATCTCACAAGGTATTTTATTTCTCTCATTTCAAGTTAGACACGCTTTAGAAACTTGCACAATGATGGTGAACTGGTGATGGGAGAAACAGGTTTGAAGTCATGCCTGGTGGACTCTGTAGCTCACAGTTGTGCCTGGACAGCACACGGCTGGGCGACAGGAGAGGGCTGCATGGGGGAGGAGGCATCAGAGAGCAGTCATCAGTGTGTGTTAGCCACAGCTCAGAGTTCCTAACACCCTCACATCTGTCTTTCCTCTGTAGGCGTTCACTTTGTAGGTGGCTGAGTTCTCACCATCCTCCAACTTTCCTGAACCCTGCATGCTCCATCTCAGGTTTTTCACGGCAGCTTTCCTGCCCTTCCCTGGGAGTGTGGTGCATTAGGGGCCCTGCCCTAAGCACGCTTTTCTCTCTTCTCCTCCTTGGATGGGAGCACCAACTTCCCAGGCCTTCCTACTAACCTCTTGATGTCAAATCTGTATTTTTAGCTCTGTCTTAGCCATGAGCTCCAGTTGGATGGTGTCATAGAAACTCTGGACTCCACCCTTTGGATGTAAGTCCTGACTATTTCACTAAGTAGCTGTGTGCTATTGGCCAGCTTATTTAACCTCTCTCTGACTCAATTTCCTCACCTGTAAATGGAGGCAGTATATAACCGCTACCTCCTAGGGCTGGGTGCAGGCCAGGTGACATGTGCTCACCATGCAGAGAGTGCAGCACTGTGCTGGGTCTACCCTCACTGTGCTCACTTCAGGCAGCTCCTTCCTGCCCTTCCTGAATGCCGACCTTTCAAGGGAAGGGCTCAGATGGTATACAGATGACGCTCAATCTACTAATTGTTGAATCAGTTCCCACAGATGTAACTGAAATCAATGTCTTTTTAGCACCTACTCTTAGGCTATTTTGTTTTTTAATATTTTAAAAAATTGGATGTAAAATACATTTTTAAGGGCACAGTTCAGTGGCAGTAAGTCCATTTGCATTGTTGTCATCCTATGGCATTTTTAAACCAGTAACTTCCACTGTGTGCCTCTTTGTATCAGATTTCTCCTTGCCCCAAATGACTGCATTCAGGGCTGTCCACCTAAACCTTTCCTAAACGCCACGTGTGCAACACCTGCGGGGGTTCTCGACGCTTCTGCAACTGCAAGTGCTGATCAGTGTGATGGTAATTGTTTCATACTGGGGGCCTTTGTTGGCCTCTGATTGGTAATAAATAATGTGTATCAGTTAAGGTTCCCAGTTGCAAACAACAGAAACTAACTATGACTGATTTAACAAAAAGGGAACTAATTAAATAAAACACTTAAATAAAATTAGATCAACTGCAAGGCCAGCAAGGCAGTGCAGACTACAGCCCCAGCTCACAGTCCATTCAGGGCCCCACCCTGAGATGCAGCAGGCTGCTCTTCCCACCAGGCGGGCATCAGGCTGCTGGCCACCCACTTCCAATTGGGGGGACCCAGTGCCGCTGCTGGTGCCCTGCTCCCTGTGCTTCTCAGAACAGGGCAGGTGAAGGGGCGGATGTTGACTGCTGAGGCAGATTTACGTCTCCACTCCAAAGAGGGAAAATTAATATCTGTCTATCACCAAGTGGAGAATCTCCCAGATCTAAGAAGGAGTTCACATTTGGGGCAGCCAAAATCCTGACATACAGCCACAAGGTCCTGTTTCCTCTGAGCATCCTCTTCTCTGGATAGACATGTCTGTTGCTTCATTAATTCTTGGTACCCACAACAGAAAGTAATCTCGCAGATGGGGCCTGACAAGCCTGAGGTACAGTGGGATTATTCCCTTCCACACCCTGACCCCTACCTTCCATGAAAGCATCTTAAAATTTCGTCACCTCTCCAGATCGTTGCAGTGCATTGCTCACTCATGATGCTGGGGCCGACTGAATTTCCCAGATCTTCTCATATGGATGTCTGGAAAACTGGGTCTTCTCATATAATTGGTTCACTGAACATGTGCATATTTAACTGAGCAACATGAAACTGTATTTGTTAGAATTCAGGTATTTAGTTCACATCCTCAAATTCCCTTATAAGTATTGTATACTTAACCATTGATACTTCAGCCAGAAATTGTAAACTGGTGGTCTGTGGGCCAAGGTGGCCACACATACATTATGTTTGACAAATTTTGTTTGAGAACTGACAGTTGCCAACTGTGGCACATCAGGAGATCTCACATAAAAGCAGGACTTCCAACTTCTCTTAAAGGTAGGAAGATCTGGCAATACATGGTCATCATTTCTTCAGGGCAATGCATGACTAGCTGGAACTGAGCCCAGCCTTTCCCTTTCAAAGGCACAGAGACAGCTTGCTACAGTCCCCACCTTGCCCTATTGCCTAGCCTAGCCCTGCTTCATTACATTATGTGCCCTGGCCGGCCCCTATAGGCATCTGGGTTTGCAGCCTGCAGGTACTCAGGCAGGTGGGCATGGCAGGGGCTAAGGGGGTGAAGTGGAAGCAAAAGAGCTCTGGGACAGGTGGGGATCAGTGGCTTTGCACTTGCTCTTGTCTGGCTTGAGTTGTGCCTAATAAAAGGGACACTGATGGCAGAGATGTGTTTCTGAGAGCCTGGCAGGGGCATCAATGGTTCTGGCTGGGTGGTATGACACCTCTCTGGAAACTCTCTTCTCCTGTGTGACTCTGGAGGGTGCTATTGGCTTTTGGATCATGCTGCTCCTGAGGCTAGTGTACTTTGGTCCAGAGAATGACCATTGGTCAAAGCTGGGTGATAGGTTTTAAAGCTTCCAGCCCAGGACAGCATCACAGAAGTCTCTTGTCAGTGGCTGATGCTGTGGGAGGAAAAGCTCATGGAGCACACAGTTTCTGTCACGTGGATGGAGAAGGAGAGACAGCGTCTTCTCTTACAGGTGGTGCAAGAGAAGATGGATCAAGTCATCATACAGAGAAGAGGGGGAGCAGGACTCACTGGGGACTCATCTGCATTAAATTGGCTCAGCTCTGAGCCCAAGTTCTGTGAGATGACTCTTATTGTTATTGTATATTCTGTTCCCTTTAAAATCTGCCTGCAGATTCTGTTGCTTGGAACCAAAAGCACCAGTGTATGTCATCAGAGGCAGCCCTTGCTCTCTGAAAGCTTTCCCTGGGCATGAGAATCCCCTTTCTTGTTCCCCCCCTTGAGTCTTGTGTCCACACAGTCTGCTTTTGGATCAAGCATGCTAGGCCCTCTCAAAAATTCCCTTCTGTTGGTTCTGAGAAAGATCAGAGAGGGAAAGGTGGCTGGTGTGGATATGCTGTGCACTAGCAGGTTCCAGCCCTCTTGGGAGTCCAGGAAGCTCCAGAAGGTGTTGCCAGCACTGCTGTAAATGACACATGAGGCAATCCACACTTCTGAGAGAATCAGGGCTGGGAAAGCCACCTGCTGCTGCCAGGAGCAAAGTTTCCAGGGACTGACAACCTGATACCTGGAATTGAGATACTAAGATTTCCATTGAAATCACTAAGCGATGACACTGAGAATTCTTTGACTCATTCATGAAATAGTTATTGAGCACCTACTGTATGGGCACTGCCCTGGGAGCTTATATTCTAATGGCATGTGAAGTTTATTTGGCAGATTCTGGGGATACACAAATTAAAGTTCATTCAATGACTAATCTTGGTTTTAAATATAAATACAAGGTGCTGGGCATGATGATTCACACCTGTAATCCTAACACTCTAGGAGGCCAGGCAGGTGGATTGCTTGAGCTCAGGGGTTCGAGACCAGTCTGAACAAGAGCAACACCCAGTCTCTAATACAAGTAGAAAAACTAGTCTGGCCGTAGTGGTGGGGCACCTGTAGTCCCAGCTACTCCAGAGGTTTGAGGCAAGAGGATTGCTGAAGACCAGGAGTATGAGGTTGCCATGACCTATGATGCCATGGCACTCTACCCAGGGTGACAGAGTGAGACTCTGTCTCAAAAAACAAACAAACAAAAAACACCCCCCCCAACCACAACTATATCTATATCATCTACATCTATCTATATAAATACAAGGAAAAACAAAAATTAAAATTCTGCCCTAATGTCTTTACAACTATGAGCATCACTTCCTCATTTGTAAAATGAGGTTAAAATAAGTATTCTACAGGGCTGTTTAGACGATTAAATAAAATAATGCACAGGCATGTTCTTGGCATTTAAGCCTCAACAACTATTACCATCTTCCTAAATACACTCAACGTAACTGTTATTTTCACAAACTACAGGGCAGCCCAGCCTTCAGGCGGGTCCTTGATGCCCATTCTGACTGACGTCAGCCCGGGCCAGACCTTGCCAGGAGCGTCCACTCGGCGCAGGCCCCAGCCGTGGCCCCCGCCACGTCCGTTCCCGATCGAACTCGCGGCGGCCACGAGGGGGCAGCGCGCGGCAGGGAATCCGGCCGCCCTAGCCCGCGCCCAACTTGCCGCCGCTCCGGGCCCTCCCGCACGTACTTGCGTTGCGCTGACGCTCCCGGAGCCGGGGCGTCGGGAAGGCGCGCGGACTCCCCTCTTCTGCGCCTCACGAGGAGAAACCGAAGCAGGGTTCGCGAGTCGGCGCCGCAGCAGGCGTGGAGCCCACGCATTGCCCTACCCAGGGCGCGGCGCGGATCCGGGCACCCGCGCGAGAGTGCTGGTAGCTGGGAGGCGGCGCCGGTTTCGGACCCGCGGCTCTGGGGAGGGCGGGCTGCGGCCGGGAGGAGTCGGCCCGAGCCTGGGGCTCCCCACCACCACAGCGCCTTCTCCTCCTGCCTCGTGGGGTATCCCACGCCACAGCCGCAGCTCCGGGGCTGTCACTTCTGCACACCGCCCAGAGAGAAGACTGGAGTGGGAGCGCTCTGGGCAGTCGTCGGGGGAGGATGCCTGGGCGTCGGCCGTGTTGCCAAACCGCTTGCCAGCGCTGGCGAGGAAGGCAGTCGGGATAACGCCGCCCAAACTTTCCTTCGCAGCCGGCGCTGGCAGGAAATGTCCCTCTCTGAGGTTTGCAAGAGAGCGGAAAAAGGACTCGGGAGCTGGGAGGAGACAGGGTCGAGCCTGGCAGAAGGAGTTCTTCGGAGCCCTGGAGGTACCCTAAGGGACAAGGCCGATAGCCCGCGAGCGCCCAGGCGAAGGGAGGTCCAGTGATCGCGGCTCCTCCTTCCCACCGCCCTGCAGTGACCGTGACCTCTGCGCCGCGCACGTGCTCGAGGCTGGGGAAAAGGAAGGGTTCAATTCAACCCTACGGGGCAGCGAGTCGACAGCCGGCCCGGGGCGCATGGAGGTGTCGCGGGGGCAGTGCGGCTCGCCAGCTGCGCGGGGGAGCGCGCACGCTGCGCCCCAGCCTCCCCGGGGACCTGGCCGGCCGCTCCCCGCACTTCCTGCCTCGGGGCTCCGGATCTCGACCAGCTGCTTGGAGCTTAGAGCCCTTTGAGCTTCGTGCGGGGTCAGCGTCCCCGGCCCCTGGAGCAAAGAGGACTCTCGGCGGGACAGGTGTAGCCGGCAGCCGCAGGCGCTGCGCTCAGAAAGCCTGGGCGGGCTCGGCTGGCCCAGAGTTGGCTCGCTGCGCGCGGAACTCCAGTCCCCGCCACGCAGGCCGGTCAGTTCGCCACTTTGCACCGCTAAGGCCCCGCCTTAGGTCGCCAGCCGGGGTGAAGGAAGTCGCGTCGGAGCCCGGCTGCCAAGCGTTTCCCAGGGCGCAGTCCTAATGCCCGCTGCCGTTGGCGGGCCCCAAGCCGGCACCGGGACCTAGGCAGCTGCGCCAGGCCGCCGCCGGCGCCTCCCCCATGCTGCTCGGAGCATCCTGGCTGTGCGCGTCCAAGGCGGCCGCCGCTGCTGCGCAGAGCGAGGGCGAGGAGGACAGGCTGGGAGAGCGGCGGCGGCGGCGGGCGGCGGCTACGGCCGCGGGGGCAGGCGAGGACATGGACGAGTCGTCATTGCTGGACCTTCTGGAGTGCTCCGTGTGCCTGGAGCGCCTGGACACCACGGCCAAGGTGCTGCCTTGTCAGCACACCTTCTGCCGCCGCTGCCTGGAGAGCATAGTCTGCTCGCGCCACGAGCTGCGCTGCCCTGAGTGCCGCATCCTGGTGGGCTGCGGCGTGGACGAGCTGCCCGCCAACATCCTTCTGGTGCGCCTGCTGGACGGCATCCGTCAGCGGCCCCGCGCGGGCGGCAGCCCGGGAGGCAGCCCGGGAGGCAGCCCGCCTGCGCGTCCAGGTCCTAGTCCCAGTGTGGCCCCCGCCCTCGCAGGCAGCGGGGGTGGCGCGGTGGGTAGCGCCCCAGGTTCCCCAGTCTTCCTCCCCGCGGCGGTGGGCAGCGCCACCGGCAGTCTTCGCGAGCTGGGGACCAGCAGGAGTGCTCCAGTGGCAAAGGTGGGTATGTGCCCCTGGGGCACGACACTCCGCTGTGTGCGAGTGTGAATGCACCTGGGCGTGGGGCAGTGATGAGTAACAGAGACCAGAGTTGACGGCGCTGACCCACTCCTTCACCTGCTCTCCTTTCTCCAACTTCACTTCTGTTCAGGGATCCGTGAAAGTCCCTCTTCTATTCCCACTTGCCAACTCTGGGATGTGTCCTCCTTGCCCACTCCAGCCCCTGCCCGGAGCTTTCTGTCTGCACCAGCTGTGGGGCCATCCTCCCCTTACAGAATCCCTTCTCCTGCCCTCTGCACTCGGTTGGTGGTGGCATCTGGTCCCAGGGCACCTCACCATCTGTTCATTTGTGTGTATCATCCTCCCGGGATGAGAACGGCTCCATGTCCCAGGGCTTACCCCTGGCAGGGCCTGTTATTCTGGCTCTTTAGCTTAGAAAGGATCTCTCTGGATCCCCAGACTGTCTGAACATCCTGGGCTACCTGGAGGAAAGTTAGTCCTCAACGTTTGTGGTTTCTAATGGGGATCTGATGGCTGGCCATGGGAAGCACGGGCTGGGTAGGGAGGAGGGGCTGGAGTGAAGAGTAGGAAGTGTTTGGAAGAACAGATTATAAACTCTTTCTAATAGGAGGGAAGGAGTTAGCCAGGAGATCCCAGGAGAGTTTTGCCTAGCCCTTCTTGGATTTGGCAGTGTTTGTCCTGAATCAAAGGTCCTCTTCTGGGTTTTTAGGCAGGGTTGCAGTCCCACATGGGTGGTTATTTGTTTTGTTATTTTTGGTGCAACTATGTCCAACAGCCTTCACTGCTTCTGTTTTAGTGGAAAGACTTCTGGAGGGCTGACTTGGTTTGGAAAGCTGCTTATTGCAAGTCCTCACACCCTCTGCCACCTCAGGAACTGTTAGTTTGGAAGATGGTAGCCTACGGGATGCTGGTTTAAGTGAGAAACAAAGGATCCAGGTTTTGTAATTTCATTAAATGGAGAAAAGCACATTTAAAGTTTAAAAAAAAATACATTGTTGATGTCTTGGAGTAGTCACTTGCTTTAGAAAACCCAACGTTATTCCTCTGCTCTGCTTTGAGGGTATAAGGAGCTGGTGGTGCGTAATCTCCCCAGTCCTACGAATGATACGGAAACACTGGGAAAATTCTAGCATCTGTAACATCTCTAAGGTTAGGAACTTCAGCCCTTGCATGTTGAGTTTGAGTTAACTGAATTGACTTTGAGTTAACTTTTCTGAATTTGATTTTTTTCCCCATAAATCAGGAAGAATGGACAAAGACAGTTACTAGGGGTCACTGGGGTCACTGCTGAAGGGGAATTTTTATTGTTATTAAATCCAGCTACATACCTAATTTAGAAATTTTCAAACTTTTCCCTCTTGTCTTTGCTGTTTTTAATCTGAGGTGTTATAATTAGGGATCTTTGTTTGCAAAAGATGTGGGTTACTTCCTGCTGCTCCCTGCTTCTATTAAGGGTAAAACATGGGGACATTCTGATAACCAAGTGTGTCCAGACGTCCTCTCACTTGTCTTGGGAGCGCTATGTTTGACCAGGAGGTTAGGAGGTACCCTCTGAAGTGCTAGCCGCCACAGGCAGCTCCTGGAACTCTGTGGCATGCAGCGGTTTTTTAGAACTTGTCAAAGGTTTCGACTCTTGTAACTCTTAGTAATGACAGATAGTAACTGGGAATTGATGTTTTGTTGACCAGATTTTGAGATTATTGGTTGACTTCCTCTGTGGATGCATAGATGATGTTCTTGACTTTCTGTGCTTTTTGGAACTCCTAGAACACGTTTTCTTTCTTTCCTTGTTTGTGTTAAGTCCTCAGGCCTTTCCTTACAGGCCCACCTCAAAGGGTTCCAGGAGGAGTCTGAATTAAATCCAGTCTTACATTTGGTTAATTTTCAGAGAAGAAAAGGCAGAGGGGGGGACAGTAATACTGTTCAGCTTTCATCCACTGACTATTAAAAGTCAGTAGATGTCTTGTCAGCTGAAAAGTCCTGCATGCTATCTATACTCAGACTCCCACTGTGGGGTAATAGTGTTAGGTCCAGTGCACCCTCTGGGGTTATGAGGAAAAAGAGAAGGGTTTTTAATAGAGGCTTGCCTGCTGGGCAACCCTTTAAAATTTCACCTGAGCAAAGACCTCACTGAAAATTATTTTTTGTATTTTACTATCTATTGAATAGCAAAGCTGAATGCTGGATGTTCCCGTGCGGTATATAATAGATGGGCACTCATTTCATCATTCAGCAAATACCACATATGCCATGATAGTAGGTGACTGTGAATAGGACAGTATTCTATTTTCCCAGTTAAATTTTGGGCCAACTGGGATATGTGAGCTTTTTAGGTATATGGATGAAGACCTGCTTAGTTTTGTTTAGTTTCAATTTTAGTTACAGTTAGACATTGAGACTGCCTCGTGTAAGAAATCTGTCACATTTCTATTTGGTTTCACTTGCAGTTCATAAAATATGCTTTCCAAACTCTTTATGTGCATCTTTTCAATCAGGTTTTTGGTGATCACCAGAGTATTTAGAGCCCCCTACTCTGAATAGGAGAGTCCCCTGCTCTGTTTTCACCTGGGACATTTGAGATAAAGCATTTTTTAAAATCAGTTAATGATGCTGCTGCTGGTAATTTTATACCAAGTTCCACATACCTGTAGCCTAAGGTCAGGACTATTGATCTCTTCATTTGCTTGCTGGCAAATATGTGTATTGTTGCTTCTTAAAGTATGTTAATATTGATCTTTTAAAAGGCCTGTTTTAATGTTGCCATCGCAGCCTTGCAGTGACTTATATGTGCTGAATTTCTCAGCCCAACTTGTTTATTGTTTCATTTTAATAATTTAATACCCCTTGCTAGCATCGGTCATACTGTTTTAGGGCAATGTGATTTGCTAAAACGTTTTTGTGTTTCCATACCAAGTAATTCAAAACATTCTTCTTAATATGAGATATTTAATAAGAACTTAAATATAAGATAATCTCAATTTTTTTTAATTAAAATGTATTCTGTGCCTTATATATTTGGCCAGTCACTGTTCCAGGTGACAGACACTGGTGTGGGCTCTTTGTATAGCTCTGACGTTAGGGGTGGTATATGGACACCTTCTCTCTGCTCTGCTCTTGGGAGGCACCTGTGGCACTGGCTAGCGTCACCCCAGAACTCCACAAAAGTTAAAAGGAAGGACATTTTCACAAATTAAAGAGTTATAGAAAACCTGGGCAATGTTTTTGATGATATAAAAGTAGGCATTAGAACCTAGTTTGTCTGTATTGGGTATCTTGAGGTACTACAGGTTATGTTTAAATTAGATCCATTTGAAAGTCTCTTCTGTATCTCTTCGACTAGCGGTCCCCAACCTTTTTGGCACCAGGGACTGGTTTTGTGGAAGACGTTTTTTCCACAGCTGGGGGTTGGATGGTTTTGGGATGATTCAGACATATTACACTTATTGTGTACTTTATTTCTGTTATTATTACATTGTAATGGCTAATGAAATAATCAGTGGGAGCCCTGAGTTTATTTTCCTGCAATGAGACGCTCCCATCTGGGGGTTCTGGGAGACAGTGACAGATGAATCTTTGATTACTTGCCCACTGTTCATCTTGTGTTGTGAAGCCTGGGGTTGAGGTGGGGTCTGTAGTCTTAGGCAATGTGCCTGAGATCTTATAATGGAAAATAAGATAAGTTGGGGAATCATAGAATTTGATCTGTTAATTGTATCTATTAAATATTTTGTGAACACACATATATGATTCTTTTTCCATGTTTTTGGATACAGGGCTGAGGACTTGGAGTTTTAAATTGTCTTTCGAGCTGGAACCACAGCCACCATTTATGATTTGCTATTTGTTTTTTTCAAGTGGAGTGAGGACTAAAAGACTTTCAAAGAATTCCAAGTGGAACATCTGTGTAGATTTTAAATAATTCCTCCCCAGAGTGTTTGGTATTTTTATTCACACCCAATTTGATCATTTTAAAGCAGTCTTCTTTTTGTTGAGTCTTTCCTAAGTAGTCATCTTGGTTTCCTAAGGGACAGTATTTTTTTTTTCCATTAAAACTTCCTTGGTTATATGCTATTGAATTAAAGTATATATTTAGCATTATGAGGTTAACTTGCAAAAGCATAGTTGGGAATAAAGATAGGAGATTCCTGATAAACACAGGGGTCTTCAGGTGAGAGTCGCCTAGCACTGCCAGGCAATTGCCTTCATTGGTCCTGGGCACCTTAGCTCATCTTACAGGGGAAGTGCCGTGTGACTGGTCAGCTGGCTGGAGGCCAGGTTGGGGGTGTCTTGGTATCTGTGGCATCTAGAGGCAAGTTAACATGTTCTTTAGTTCTCAATAGCTGAGCAGCTTCTACCTGAGACTTTCTGTTTAACAAGTACTGAGTGCCTACCACAGGCTGGGCACTTTGACAGGTACCACTTTGTGGAAAGTTCACAATTCTCCTGCCAACTGGCTGGTAAAATTACTATTTTGAGGCCCAGAGAGATTGCTGTTTTGGCAAGTGAGAGAGCAAGGAGGTGACTGAGTTAGATGTGTCCTCCAGCTTGGTTACTCTGCTCTCTGTACTGCCTGCTGGACCATTGGGATTGGATGCAGTAAGGGTCCAGAGGGAAAGGCCCAGCATGAGGGAAAGGCCAGCATGCAGGGGCCTCATAAGGGCCAGATATCACACAGGTGAGCAGATGGTCGACGTGACAGCACAGTCCTTTTCTGAAGGCCCTTGAGTGGGGAAAGGGTACCAGTTAGTGAATAATCTAAGTTACCATCCATTGAGCACCCACTGGGTGCTGCCCACAGGAGGCTTGTTTGCTGCAGCTGCATGACGTCTCTAGTTACATCCGCAGGGATACCGGGCTCCAACATTTCCTTGCCCTGTGGCTCACAATGACTAGGGTGTTCCTTGAAAGATGGGTTTTGGGCTAGAGCCTAGCTGACTTTGTTTGTAGAGGACTTAGCTTGTTAGTGGCCAAGGTCTCAAACAAAAGACCCCTTCCATTCACCATGTCCCAGGCCACAGATTATCTTCCTGGACAGGCTGCTGGCTGTGAGGCCAGGTTCTGTATACCTTGGTGTGGCCACAGGAAAGAGCACTGAACCAGCTGTGGCTTTGGCAGCAAGTGACACACAGCTCTATGCCATGCCATAAGCAGGGAGTCTGCTTGGCTGAGTGGCTGGCCCAGTGGCCCTGCTCTGCCCACAGCAATCACTGCTTACTCATCCTCTGCTCGACCACCATGTTGGCTCCACCCCCTGCCCCACCCACCAGGTCTCAAAATAGAGGGAGTTCAGGTGTCATGTCCCATGTCTAGGGTGACCAGATTTTTTTTTTTTTTTTTTGAGACGGAGCCTCAAGCTGTCCCCCTGGGTAGAGTGCCATGGCATCACAGCTCATAGCAACCTCTAACTCCTGGGCTCAAGCGAGTCTCCTGCCTCCGCCTCCCAAGTAGCTGGGACCACAGG